>JAGHQL010000029.1:0-177838 GCA_020080175.1 Glutinoglossum americanum | reverse complement strand
GCTGTATCTGTGCCTGGGTGCGAACAGTGCTCCAATACCTTACTTCATCGATATCCTCCTCAGACTCTCATTGCGCCACGAAATCTGGCCGCCGTCCGCGTCGCGGTGGCGCTGCGCGTTGCGCTTCGCGGCGCGGATGGAGGTGCGGGAGTAGCTGTTGCGCCGGGGGGGTTGGGTTGGGTTAGAAAGGCGTGCGGGTGCGGTGCGCGGAGGGGAGGGGAGGGGTGGGAGGCTTACACGAAGAGGAGGCAGGCCATGGTGAAGGCGGCGATCGGGGCGGCGAGTGTCTGGAGGGGTGGCGTTTGTTGGTTTGGTTTGTGGTGAGGCTGGGGCTTGGAGGGGGGGCTTACCCGTGAGTTGAGGTTGAATTTCCGCGTCATGATGGTTTTTGTTTGGATGGGGCGCGGGGGGGCTGGATTGGGCGCGGCTGGCTTACTTGACTAGCGAATGCCCTGTCTCTCCCTTCCACCTTTCTAGGACAGTTGTGGGAGTCTCCGTTTGGCGATTTGACGGTGCGAGGTGCTGCCATAATTAAGCTGGAATTATTAGGGTTGTTACAATACATATCCAACTGCGGCAAGAACTTTCTGCTTTGGGAGGTGATATTGATAGGCATCTATCGATAGCCTCGACAGTAAGTCCTTTTGCTATGCTGAGGTCAACAGTGTTCTCTGCTGACAAGCTCTGCAAGCCTCTCTCGTGATCATGTGCATCCTATCTCTCGACCCACACAGGAATCGACCTGTGTTAGCCATTATCGATATACCGATGCATTTAGAACCATCTCATCTAATCCTCCGAAGCGGTAGAGTACAAAGTATACAGCTTGGAATGACTCGACCTGGAGGAGACAGGGTAAGTATCCCCCCTTAGCCCTGAAAACCCTCAAAACCCTCAACTCACTAGGCTCTGCATCTGAGCCGAAACCCTTATACGAGCATCCCCGTCATTCTTCCCCTCAGGCTGAAGGCTAGCGCTAGCCGTAGTTCACAGGTGGCTAAACCAGATAGGGAAAACCACCAACATGTGGAATACGGAGTCTCGTCCATGGTGAGATCAATAATAACAGAGATTTTCACTTAAATGGCCGGTTATATAATTCCAATTAGTAGCACCAGTTAAGTCAAAGGGGGAAATGTCTATTGTACTAATAATCTATCTTCCCGTCCGAGTTTCTATACATTTTTCTCTCTATTTTGGCTCCTCACGAGGAGGATGAGGAGGAGGAGGAGGGGGGGGGAGGGAAAGGAAAGGAATCCGTTCACGCAAACCCCGCCAATCTGCGCAGGGTGAGAAAATATTCATACAAAGAGAGTTTCAACTCCACCCGGATGTAGGATCCCCAGGCGCCTAGGAGCCGGGCGAAGTTCCCAGGCCAGAGGATGCTGCCGTGCTGCCTGATGATTTCAATCTGTTCTCGGAATACAGTTCGGGAGCAATACCGTGCGAGGATGAGGAATGTGCGTACAGGGCCCTGCTTCGTGTGGAGGTTCTCGTCGAGACTCCGCGCTGGATCGTCGAATTAGTCTAGGTGGTCAGGGCAGCAAAGTAAGGCCCACTACTACTTACTTAGATCATTGGTCTTGAGAATGAGCAAGATTATCCCTAACGTGTATTAGCGTTTATTGATGCCAAACTATACGGAGGCCTACTTACTTGGAACTTGACCTAGCATTTGGACAAGTTGCTGCAGCATTCCCTCCCCCATAGCCTCGGATATGTGCTCTTTCTCCTGTTCGGATCTAGGAATAGCCACGGATTTGGTCAACACCCGGTAGTCCCGACCCGTAATCGCACTTGCGAAGAGTGGAAACTAAGGGTGTGGTCAGCGATAGCACATCTTACAACACGAAAATAACGTATTAAGTTTACCTGCTCGTCGTCAACGCCTGCAACCTCGTAAGCATACTTCCGCATCTTCGACTCATCGGCATCTATGACGGCTAGCCAGAGCTTCGCATAAGAGCGGCGAAGTTCCGTTGGAATGTCTCGATATAGACCATGATCATAGAGGATGATATCGAAATTTGGACTTCGCCTCGATGTATTCTTCCGGACCGCAAGATTTCCTCCATGGGGATCGCAGTGGAGCGGCGCATTTTCGCCGAATATCATTTCGTTGAAGACGTGGGCGAGTGCAGCAGACACCTCATCCCGGTCGATGCCGTTCGAATCTAGGTAGTTCAGGTCGTCCGGCCTGCTTCCTGATATATAATCCATGACCAGGATGCGCTTCTTTGACCATATAACTATCTACCCCATCAGTGCCTCAATCGCCTGAGTATAAAGGACGAATCACCTTCCGGTACGACCAATGGCGACCCCTTCACGTGGCTAAAATATTCGCGAACACGCCTAGCATTCTCTGCTTCTCTGTCGAAATCAAGCTCCTGTGGCAAAGAATGGCCCATCTCCGTTGCCAGCCATCCCAAATCATATTCCGGAAAGAATCGCTTCAATGTTGAGAAGGTAAACCGCGTAAGAGCAAGGTCTAGCGGAACCCACTCCTCCAAAGCAGGGTGTTGCACTTTGACGGCGACCTGTTGTCCACTTTCCTTCATCGTTGCTCGGTGAACTTGAGCTAGGGAAGCTGCTCCAATTGGCTGTGTTTCAAAGTCCGAGAAAAAATCTGAGAGCGGCCGCCCGGTATCCTTTAGAAACAACCCCTCAATCGACTCAATTGACGACACTGGACATTTATCTTGTAAAGGTATGAAGGTGTTGCACCACTCCGGAGGTAAGAGGTAGTTCATGCTGCTTAGATGCTGTCCCAGCTTTATAAAAATTGAGCCATTCTGTTCGAGGACCCGCAAAGTCCGCTCCGCACATCTCTTGTGACAATGGCGCAGTAAAGACGATTGCTCTTCGGGATCCTGGGCCTCAACATTCAGAGTTACCCGATAACTGGAATTATGCACAGTTAGTGGCAGCTAGTGACCGCTGCAAAAATACGAAAGCATACTCATTGATACACACAGCCAATGTGCTCACCACTCGGCCTGTTCTTTGCATGGCCGTATATGCGTGCTTGACATCGTCAGAAAATGCGAGGGCGCCGACACCGAATGTACCTCCCGCGGCAGCGAGTACTACAGCTACTATCCTAGGGCGTCTTCCCGGCCCTCTCCGGTTCGGGGGAGCGTAGGTGGAATATCGAGACAAGACTTGCTGTCTCTGATTCCGCAGGCAATAACGACAGGTCCATATCGAGGGTTGTGCACGAAAGCAAGAGAGGATGAACGCTTTCATATTTTCAAAGCGGTTTCGAAAAACACAGAATCCTTCATGTTCAGCGATGCCGGTCAACGCACCGAATATTGTAAAAAATGCCTATACGAAGAAATGATGCGATGCTTTTCTGGCGGGACGGGAGAAAATGTCAAAGCGATCTCATGCTTACATAACCACCGAGGCAGTTTGTTAGGGAGACAACTAATGGGACACTATCGAACCCCAACGTATTCCAACAAATCGGAACCTGAACTCCCGTGCCCTTTTCGGCTGTCTAAACTAAAGAGTAAATACAGCGTCGTGAGTCTAAGTAACCAGAGAGGACCGTTGAAGGCAGTGCACGCATATATGAGATAATCGGCAGACTCCATTAGTTCTCTCTTGACTCTCTTGGCTCTCTTGGCTCTCTTGGCTCTCTTGGCTCTCTTGGCTCTCGTGGCTCTCGTGGTTCCCGCTCCCGTTGTTGTCCTCGACCTTTGCCACCCCTCTGCTCTCTTCCGCCCTTCTGACCACCCTCGCCGCCTCCGCCACCTGAGCTTCCTAGACCATCCCCCGCCCCAGTTGTCAAGGCTGCGGTAGCTAAGCGGTTGGAGAGGTCGATCTGCGTTCGAATTGTGTTCGAGAGGTAAGAAACAACTAACACATCTTGTATGTGGTTATTGCTATCGACCCGTTACTATGGGCTTCTACCGCTCTCATTCAGCGGGGCACTCACAAGTCTCGCTCAATATCTGCAGCGTCCACCTTCGGTGCTAGGGCTAAGGCATTCAGTAAGAACTGGCCGAGAGCATTCGATGGCGGCGCTTCTTCGTCGAGGACAGAGTTGACATAGTTCGACACCCTATCAAGCAGTCCTAACACTTCCTCAATAGCTCTTTCTAGCGCTTCGATGTCTGTAACTACCCCTGCTGTTCGGTCTTCCCTGTCCTTTGCTCCTGATATCAGCTCCAAGCCGCTCTTCTCAGCGTCTCCATATTTAATCTCATAAGGTACTGGTATGAATAAGCAGCTATCAGATGCCCGCTCCGGCGTAACGCCGACTGGAGCGGAAATGTAAGTTCTCGCCTCAATGTCACGGCCAGGAGTAGTTGACAAAGTAAGATGAACTGCTGGGTGAGGAAATGTGCCGTCGCCTTGCGAGCTGTAGAAATTCTGGATAAGAGCAGAAAAGGTATTGAGCTCGTTTGACGTCGCATACCACCCGATGAGGATTTCCCGTGGGTTAGCTTTAAGATGGAGTGCGAGCATGTTCTTGTGGTAATCCATATCGACTTCTACCTGCTCCACAGTTTCGCTATGGCCGACCGCATAGCAATTCCGGATCTCTACTTCACTGCCGTCTTCTGACCGTACACCAAGCAGTGTTCCAATTACTCGCTCTTGGTCTGCATTTCGCCGCAAGGAATGGTCGAGAATCGAAAAGAGTGCCTAGGCGTAGTTTTGTAAGAGTCATCCTTAAATTCTAGCTGTCGATTGACTGCGGTCTTACTTGAGGTTGAATCACAACATTGAGGGGGGCCGTCGTAGGTTGGCTTCCAATAGCCGCAGGACCCAGTGGTCTTGCAACGTGCAGGAACGAATTTTGGCCTGCCATGATGAGGTATAGGGAGAGGGCCTTGACGTTTGGAAGCACCCAGGAAAAGGGATGGGCTCTTCCTAGTCGTTGTGGGGCTCAAGTGGGGGAGATGGCGAAATTTCTTTATTATTCCCTTTGTGGGCGAAATTCCGAGCCCTAAAAGTTGGCACTAACGAAAATTCAACAGAGCCGCATAAACCTCAACTACATAAATAAATAATTGTAGATCAATTATCAACCTATGTCGTGTCGATTCAATTGATATGGCATACGCAAGAGGGCGAGACAGTAGGGGATCGCGGAGCGGCCGGGTTAGAGGTGGCAGGTCTGGAGGCGGATCTAGGGGTTACAAGAAGTCCAGCTTCACAGCGTCCCGAATCGCAAAGCCTGAAGAGATGTGAGTGCACCCTGTGGCTTTCACGGATAGAAATACCTAAGAAACCATAGAGATCTTGAGAATTCCGGGGATGATGGCTCTGAACCTGGAGGGGGAAATTCAACGCCTGAGAGTGAGGGCTTGGACGAAGACGAGGAGGACGATGATGAAGACGAGGGTGATCTGGGTTCGTCTAGCGTTCGACCTTATAGCATATTGATTCAGTCCTTAAATGCAAAGAATACCCCTGGCCAGCCCCAGCACAAGAGGCGGAAGCTGGATAGTGTAGATGCTCAACTCTCAGGATCTCATGTGGAGGATAACATTAGGCAACCAGAGGGCATGCCAGAGGGGAACGATGAACTCAGCAGCCGTGAGGAGGCCGACGAAGATGAGAACGAAGAGGAAGAATTAGGTGAGGCCGACTGTGAGTTTTAATCGCTTCACTACGTCTTGTGTTCATCACTAAGAGCATAGACTCCGATCCCTTTGAGACACACTTCGCAAATCCTGATAATATACATCTTTCGGAACAAATCAAGGAGCTCTCAAAGAGCGGCTGGCATATGCACAAAATCCAGTATGATGGTGCTGGCAAGGCAATACTCACGACCCCCGCGTCTGACAAGCAGAAGAGTCCCGTGAATGCTGTCTACTTTACGGGGCCTGAAAATTTAAAGGTATACGCTCAGCTTAAGAATACGCTTTGATGGTATGCTTATGGTCGCCAATTTCGATAGATTAAAAAGAGGCTCAGCGTTTCTATATCTACGCTACGGCCTAAGTTTAATCCCTTAGAAGGTGCAATATCGCCTTACATTTTCAATTACCAGGACCTCCTCTTCTGCGCCAGATCTCTTCGTAATGCTAATGACCTCCGGACTTTGACCTGCCTGCATGCTCTGAACCATGTTTTCAAGTGAGTACCTCAGAGTACTTCAGAGTTTTTGGCCCCGTTATTTGCTAACCTACCACAAGGACTCGAGACCGGGTGATTAAAAATAATTCTCGACTTGCGAAGGGGGATATCAGCGAAGACGTTGAGCTTCGCGATCAGGGTTTCACAAGACCTAAAATTCTAATGATCCTTCCCACTAAACAGTCATGTGTCAAAGCAATTGACACAATTATAACACTTTGTGAGCCTGAACAGCAGGAGAACAAAAAGCGCTTTCAGGACTCGTATGTGGAGACTAACAGCAAGATTTCGGATGAAAAACCAGAGGACTTTCGAGACTTATTTGAAGGCAATGATGACGACATGTTTAGGATTGGGCTGAAATTCACAAGAAAGACCGTCAAATACTTTGCTCAATTTTATAATTCTGATATTGTCATCGCTAGCCCACTAGGGCTACGTATGGCAATCGGTACTGAGTAGGTCTTCCGTTCTGAGTTGCTTGGTGTTGACTAACAAAAGTGAAGCGCAAAAAAGAAAGATTACGACTTCTTGAGTTCTATTGAGGTCATGATTGTAGATCAGGCAGATGCCTTACTAATGCAAAACTGGGAATATGTGGAATGCATCTTTGAACACCTTAACCTTCAACCTAAGGAAGCACATGGATGTGACTTCAGCCGCGTTCGAAATTGGTATCTGGATGGCACCGCTAAATTCCGCCGACAAACGATCATACTCTCTGCTTTCAATACCCCTGAACTAAATAGCATTTTCTCCAACCACATGAAGAATACTGAGGGCAAGATCAAGTTCACGAGTAACTATGATGGCGCCATACTAGAGTTAGGTATCACGATCAAGCAAAGCTTCTCTCGATACGATTCTCCTATACCTACGACAGATCCAGACTCTCGCTTCAGGTACTTTACTACCGCGGTTATCCCCTCTCTTAGCCGCCACGGTAAATCGTCAAAAGACCTTGAAGGGCAGGGGATCCTCGTCTTCATTCCTTCATACCTGGACTTCGTCCGAGTAAGAAACCATTTTAGCTCATCAACCACGACCCAAGACATCTCCTTCGGCGCTATCTCTGAGTACACTTCTGTCCGGGACGCCGCCCGCTCTCGGTCTCATTTTTTGACCGGGAAGCATTCCGTGCTGCTCTATACTGAAAGAGCGCATCATTTCCGACGCTACGCAATAAAGGGAGTCAAACGGGTGATCATGTATGGCCTCCCCGACAACCCAGTGTTCTACCGGGAAATAATAGGGGGCTATCTAGAAAGGAGTATCGCGGAGGGGAAAGTGGACTCGGGGGAAGTGGCCGTTAGGAGCATTTTCTCTAAATGGGATGGGCTGAAATTGGAGAGGATTGTGGGGTCGAAGAGAGTTGGCACAATGATGCGCAGTGTAGGAGATACTTTTGACTTTGTGTGAGAAGCGAGATTCGCATTAGGTATTCTATCGGATATTCGAAAGAGAGAACAAAATGATATGACATCTTTCATCTCCATCCTCTTCACCGCCTCGGAGGTGTTTTAGACCATGCCCTCCCAACTAACTTCCAGAAAGGCCTGTGTCTATCTGTTTGGGTTGGATATGCAAGATTCCAAGTGTCACAGGGCGCGGTAGGAAAGTAATACGCATTCTGGCCACTCCGGCAAAGTATCTACTTTAGCTTTTCCACTGACACAAACCTACATCACGAATATCCATTGATTTCCCGTCGTGAATAGCATAATTCCTTTCTGCATCTGATTGCCTTGACCTAGTCCCTGGTCCCATGGCAATTTGTTCCACTGGGCAAGACCCTTGACTTCCGCTCTCCCGCTCTCTTGGCTACCTTGTTTCAAGTTCGCTCTGGCCGTCCAAGAGTGCATGTGTGTACGTATATATATGTATGTATGTATGTATGTATGTACATGTACATACATGTAAAACTCGTTTGCTCAGGCTCAACGTGCAAGCTCAGGCCCGGCGTTCAGACGGGTCATGAACGTTTGCTTTCTCGAAGCCATCCTGACTCAACTGCTCCCAGTTATAAGCCTCACTGTCGGACATACCAGTAAATTGCATCGGCCGCAGCTCGGATAATTCTGGTAACATAGGATTGCAAAATGGAAGCCAGAATAAATCATCAGGGATTAACTCCGGTATTTCCGGAGAAGGTTGTGTGACCCCTGGCTCACCCGTCGATGGCCCTCCTAGAGAGGAAGACCGAGCGGTGGTTTCAATATTCCGTGATGCGGTGTCCCTAGGCTGGGCCTCCTCAGGGATAGCGATACTCCATTTCTGCGCCAGGGATCGAATAATGTCCAGGGACCGGTAACAAAATATGTTGTGGGCGGACATCTCTTCTAGGTCACGGATACATTGGACAAGGTTTCTGGATGCCTTAGGGCACGGCAAGTTAAGAAGAAGGATTGTGCTAGAGGAAAGTATGATGTGAGCGGCGAGGACTACAATGCGCCGGAGACCATACATATCCCGATAGGTAGTCATAAGGCGTGATATCTCTTCGGCAGACTGTGTGCAGGCTGCCCGAGGCGAGACTGTCGAGCCCAGAAGCCTGACCTTGAGGAAAGGTCGAAAGAGATGGATAATGAAGTCGTGGAACACCATACTGCCTCATACGTCAGTGAAATCCCCTATAGCGGTCTATACAAACGAGCCCCAAGCATCGACATCTCATTACAACAAGACTATCGCAGGCAAGAAAAAAAGTACCCCTACCTCAACATAAGGATTGCAGGGCTCGGGGTCTTCACAGGGAGCAGCTCCTTAGGCAAACCGTCGTACCACGCGGTGCATCTTGCGTAGAAGACCAAGAGGCTTTTGCTCGTCATGCGAATCCGTGGTGCGTAAAACGCATTTAATGTATCATTCATTATCAACGCCAGATCGCTGTAGTGACGAAGCATTGCCTCGACAACACTAGGCTGCTCAAGCTCGGGACCAAAGGTATCGCCCGTATCGATGTAAGGCTTCCATGGCTTCGATTCGAAAAAACAATCTGTGACCCGCACATTTTCTACGCTTATGGCTGACGTGGGTATTTGCGGGAGTCTGCCCACACAAATACCCCATAGTCTATGGACGACCGAATTTAGAGGGCTTTCGCTGTATAACAGGCTAAGCAGAGGAGGATCTTACGTTTCCAAAGTGAAGACTGCCCAGAATGTTTGCCTACGGGCTTCAGCATCGGACGCTGAGAGCGCAAATGGCCCGTTCGCCGGATATGATAGGTGTAGACCGAGCTCCAGGGCCATTCGCAAAGATCGTCCCATGTACCCATAACCCGTGCTGTCGCGGTTGTGGTTGGGCTCTCTGATTGACATGAGCGCGAGCGCCTGGATGGTAGTCACCGAGGATTGTTTGTCCTGGTCCAACAGCCGCTTGGCTTCCGCAAAGAAATGATCGCCAGCGGTGTTGGCATCTTCCGGGTCTACTCGAGCTTCAGGTCGGTCAGAGAGTGGGCAGGCCAGAGCCAATACCACATTGACAAGGAGAGAGCTGCAATATTTTGTTCTACCCATGGCGTAGTCATTAAGGAAGCTTTGCTTGTGGATAATAGGATAAAATGGGTGCGACCAGCAAAAGTACAAGCCGACGAGATGTGCAATGAAGCCCTCATCCAGCGTGACCTTCGTCCACAACTCCGACGAGACGTCTGACCGCGCAGGGACGTCCTTCTGGTGGGTTAACGAGAGACTGGACGTGTGTCCAAAATATCGGGTCTCACCAGACTCGTCCATCGTAGGTTTGCCCATGATTTCTGAGAGGTCACCTTCAAAGGAGGGGGGAGACCCAGAGCCCTCTGGCAATGGTACATTGTGCCTGAGGGACTCTGCAAGCAGTTCCAGGTCATCGTTCGATCGAATTTGCTGAATGATTTCTGCCAGTTCTGCTTCAGACGCAGATTTTATAGCCTCGAAAATGATGCCCAAGGAGTCGTTCCGCTCCTGTAGTGTCTCGAGGTCTCTCTTCAGAGCTCCCTTGCGTCGATGGTCCGATTGAGTGTCGTACTCGCACTCGGAAAAATACACAGCGCTACATGTTGCACAGGCTGGTATTCCTCCATCACACTACAAGTCACAGTCAGGCACATATCGCGAACCACCCAGCTGCGACGTCATCAATGGAGTCAGTGGGACTGGATTTCCTGCGACGAACCTTGGATTTTCGCTTCCTACATGGGATGCATGCGCTGGAGACACATCTCCGCTTGCTAGGCTTTGTCCCAAAGACGGAATCGGGATCGGGGTGAGGACCTATCGACTGTTGCTTGGGTAGAATGGGGCGCACCATTGTGGCTAAACTACTCCTAGGCGGCGCAAGGATTGGCAGAATTCTCGACTCCGCGGTCTCACTCCAGATTCTCCTCACTCATTCGCAAATAGAGCATATCCCGGCAGCTGGGCAGGACAGGAACCTATGTCCAGGTCGACAATTTAGAGTTTTCGAGAGTTTTACCGATCCAGCAGAAGATGATGAAGGTGATGCAATCAGTGCTTAGCCTCTGCGGCCGCCTGGGAGTGACGATTGGCCCATCGGCGGAAGAACAGACTAAGAAGCCGACGGATCTACTGAGAATTGTGGCGAGATATGCATGGTGCCCCCGGCCTTTCCGTACCCATCCGTGCATTGATGGTTTTGTGAAGAAGGATCGAAATGTGGCAATAGTGGAGATTCATCATCCTCTATACTGAGAATGTGCGCTTTCTATTAAGATTACTCTAGAAAAGCATAAAGAGTCTTCGCCACCACACCGTCCGTTTCCATCCCAGACACTATCAATTGGACACGACTGCAGCAATGCATGGGCTTCCACTACTCGTAAATCTCCAGGTCTCAATACAGCCCCTCTCGCTAGCATTCATGATTCTCTACAACGGAAATGCAGAAATCAAAAACCAAAAAGTAATTTAAACGTTCAAGTCACATCAGCGAGCGAAAAACTATGTCCAACTACCTACGGGTAGCCACTCTTCCAGGTATCCGAATAGACTTGAAAAAACGCATCAAACATAGGATAGAATAACAACCGTACTGGACTCTGAATTCAAACAGACTATGCGGCCTGACAAGCGCACGACCCCATATGCCATCCGCCCTACCGATGCGGCCACAACAACTAAGCCCTCCAAGGTCATCCGCCAGGTCTACAGTAGGCATTCAGCCCTGTATGGCTCTTACAACCCAATAGTCTTCGCACCAACGCGGAGCGACCGTCAATTCATTTTGGCCAACCCTCCGATGACGGGTCTAGCAGTGCACTCGGGAGAGCTCCCACTTGACGGGCGTACATTTAAGACGCACGCGTAGGAGGGATCCCTATAGCCACCACGTGGCTCGAGTGCTGCATCCGCATGCGCATCCGCATCCAGGATATACACGTTTAACTGAAAACAATCCTAACCACTTGTAGAGGATTGACTGGCGAGCATTCGGCATTCGACAAACCTCTCCTGGGATGTGCATGTGGGTAAGCTCCAGCCAAACCCAAACCCTATTCGAATTTGTGTATACACAACTGTGCACCTCATCTCCATCCAGCTTCCTCAACATGCTCAGCAATAGGCATTTCGGCAGAATATCTTACTCGCCGAACTAGGCCAAATCGTCGAGAAGAGCGACTGGATGGAGTAGGGGATCTCCTGGGCACGACAACAGGATCGACTTGCTTCTTCGCCTTTGGTACAGTATTCAGGTAAACTGGGAATACTAGTGCCAGCGAATACGCGGCGATGGCAACACATATTGAATACTGAGGGCGACCTTGTACGATAGAGGTAATGGCCACAGGAAACACTGCTCCACCTGATGCACCAACTGTGAGCAAACAGGAACCAGTTTTTGTGTGGGAACCGAGACCACGCAGACTGATGGCGAAGATCGTCGGCCAAATGGCAGACTAAACCGGTAAGCATCCATCAATCGCTGCTGAGGGTTGCTCCGTTGTCCTACCTCGAAAAAATGAACCAGGATTGAGAAGGCGAGTCCAGCGTCACCTGGCAGCCTCATTGCTAGCACCGCCGTAACCACGCAGCCGAGATAAAATATAAGGAGGACCCTCCGAGGCTTTAGCACTATGCAGGCAACTGCCGCACCAAACCGCCCCACCGCAAATGCTGCATGCGCAATAGCTTGGAAATCTGATGCCTTTAGGGTCGAAGTCCTGAAGATCCGTAAGTTGGCGTTCCATTGCAAATGGGGACTAGGCGAGCCGGTGTTAGGGCCTTGGGGGCTTACCTTGGCCTCAAAAATTTCACAACATGTGTAAAAGCCATTGACACCGTCTCTTGGCCCCCTACATAGCACCATTGGGAAAACGCTCCTAGGCCTAAGGTCAGGAGGGTTACTCGGACGGCACCAATACGCGCTGAATTAACTGTGCTCTGTCCTGCAGCAGCTTCCTCCAGGTCATCATCGCTACATGTAGTCAGCTCCGGCAAAAAAAACTCAAATCACCCGATGAGAACGTTCGACTCACGAGGCTTCTGGTAATGGCAGATAATAAAACGCAACAGCCAAGAGGATATCAAACAAAGCTATACCAAGATATGTCCACTGAACATCCACCAATGATGGGGCATCCAGAATCTGCTTGAAGAGGACGCGTCTCGCAAGGATAGGGGAAATAACGCTTCCAATGGCCTGGATTCCCTGCGCAAAATTCAGTCTTATTTCCATGTACTGTTGAGGACCACAAAGAGCAATGAATGGATTGGCGGCAATCTCGAGAGTCGAAAGTCCCAGGCCAACAATAAAATTTGAGGCAAGGAATGCAGGGAAAGACGTCAATACCGCCGACGGCCAAAATATAAGTGTCCCACAAGCGTAGATACAGAGGCCAGTGATAAAGGTGGCTTTAAAGCCCCACTTTCTCAATACGATGCGCCCAAAACTCAACGGCGCCACGAGGTAGGCCCTACTAGAGGTTAACATAATACCGACTAAGCTACTGCCCTTTATCACCTCACCCAAAATAAGCACTATGCAAACCCATGGTCTGCCCAAAGCTCATCTTTACAATTACCTGGAACTGAGAGTTGAGGACGTCGAGCAGGCCGTATGCGAACCCCCAGAGAAAGAAGAGCAAGGAAATCTGAGCGAGGGGGAGAAGAGATTCTCGGTTGGTCATTTTGACCATACTCCGGGGGGTGCTCAGGTCCATAAATCCACTATGGAAGACCGAACGGCTTTTAGCGCCAGCCCTAGTCTTCTTGGTGCTGGTAGGCAGTGTTTCTTGAGCTGGGAGTTCCTTCGTATCTGGAGTGGTAATGAAGTCTAATGCAGTGATTCCTCCTCTTTCACAGTCATGGTCGCTAGCTGCAGATGGAGGAACCCGCAAAGATACCTCGGGACGTGCTGGCAGCCTTTCCGGGGACGGTTTCTGCAACCTAGCAAAGTCGAGTCCCATCTTAGCTCCCGGACCAGAAGGCCCCGCCGCGTCGTCACGGAGCATTCGAGGTACATATCGAGACATTAGGGGTTTTAGTGCTGAGACATAGTCAGCCCAGAACAAACCGCTATCACTTAAAGGTATCCGATTAGCGTACTTGGGATACACGCGCACATTATCCCAACGTTGACTTCGATCGCCGACCACATAAACGAAAGTGAGGCGTTCCCTTATAATCATCAGCGATCCTCCTATTCCAGGAAATGAGCGAAAACGTACAAAAAAAGTCAAGTTGCTCTGCTCCTCTTAAATTTGTCTTACTACCCCCTATCCTTTGAGCGAGGGACTGTGATGCCGCATGCTGGAGATAGGCGATCCGTATAACATCGACAACAGCTACAAACCCACCCAATGCTACTTTATATTAGGAGACGTCCTCTCTATTATAGTGATTAGACAACTGACCAAAAACAAAAACCAGTATGTTCTTTTGCTTTCGAGGCAAACGCAGCCCAGTCAGAATTGGCATTGGAAGAAAGAGAATAGCCAAGTCGGTTATGACATTAACTGGAGCGGAAGAGAGGTACAATGTCACAATATCTGTGCATTTTCCTCCCTGGAGCGAGAGATTCTTGAACGCCGCACTTAAAGGTTTGCATTGAGCAATGTTGAGTACCGTCAGAGCGAGCCCACCGACGTTCACCACAACGAGCGTCGCCAGCGAGGCCCATCTGAACAGTTTTTGCGTCTCAGATAGCTTCAGATAGAATATAAGTATTGACGTTTTCGTAGCCATCAACGCAGGGTTCTGACTTAGGGTTAGCAATGAGTAGTTGCCGTCGCCGCAAAGTTCCAATACTGACATAGAAGACCGAGAAAAAATATTCCGAGAACCTGAGTGCTGTTTGCCATTCTGGAGGTATATCCTCATCGTGTTTACCGAGTCCTCGACGGGTTCCTGCACACATACATCAGACGAACGAATGGCCCAAACTAGCTGCCAACCACAAACCAAAACAAATGGCAAAAGACAGCCCAAAAGCAAGCAACTACCCTCTATCACGTTAGCGAGATAAGCTTGAGCATGCAGTCGTATAAAGAACTAAAATGCTACCCAAGCCAGGGAGATGAAATAATCATCCCACGAAGTCCTCTTCAGTATGGTAATCCGTGTGAACAGTCGAGCAGAGACCAGCAAAAAGGACGCGATTAGCGATGCGAGCGTAACTGCGAACACCCGATCCGATCGAGAACCCTGCTCAACGCGAGCGGCGGTGGACATGACAACCCGCGGCGACCAGCCCGGACTACACGGCGACACAACGGCTCGAAGAGAGCGGGAGCGATTGCTTTTGAGGTTATCGACGGGAAAAATTCTGGGGGATCTAGCCGCATATCCCAAGGGTGGAGCAAGTCGGGCCACGGGCTTTGCTCTGGGGGAGCGACGACTAGATTTTTAAATCCAGGTATTCGGACGGATACCCTACCCACTAGATCTTGCAGGGTTAGAGGATCACTGGGCCGAGGGGCGAGCACCAAGTAGACGAACCCGTTGGTACCTTTGGGTTAGCAAGCTTCCCCGCTCTCGAGCCTTATGGAGCTGTGTCCTGGTCTGTGTCCTGGTGCTTCATTCATTCCGGGTGATGACGAACAATCCGCTCTCCGCACTTATCCTCGTTCACGCCACCATTATCGCCAGCTGGTGGAGGTGCCGACAGAAGAGCTATCATTATAGTAGAAACAACGCAGATACATGTATCCAAGTTGTGTCCATGCGTACATATACATCCAAATAATTAAAAACAATTAGATGCCGGTCCGGCCCTCTGTATTCGGCCCTTCATCTCCACCCCCGCATATCCGCATATAAAAGGTGATGTCAGCACCCGCGCCACGCGAACTTCATCCCTGTTGTGGCGACATCACAGCGCATCTACGTTAAGCATTGCAAAGTCTCCTGCCCGTTCGGGATCATCGCATAAGAGAACGATGTGCATCGGCCTACAGCGCCAATCAATGCGGCGTATTGGGATAAGGTGTTGACATGGTAGCTGCCTGGCGTACGGAGCAATATTAGCGAGGTCCCCAAAATGATCTTGAATTCCGCCCATATTGATAATTCCATATCCCATCCGGGGATCACCATAGCTTTATTGAGCATGGTGTGAGGAGGGGCTCCCATGGCCACGGCATGATAATGGAAATGGCAAGAACGAAAACAGGAAAGAAATATGCTTGAAGGGCAGCAAGTGGGTCGAAGTCGAACCGGGAGTTGGATGGCGGTGGGGTTTTCCGTTCGGCCTGTTCCACTTCGAAGGATGAGAATTACGGATTTATCCCAACCGGTGGGAGGTCTTCTTGCCGAGGTGGAAGCGCGGTAGTGTTTTTACCGCTGCAGGCATAGGGAAGCTGTCCTTCACACTGAGCAGGCTCCTTAAGGGTTACTTCGTATGACACGTTTACTGCCAGAGAATTGTTTTGTGGCAATCATGGGCATCTCCTTGCCAAAGAAGAGCCGGTTGCCAGCTGGCCTCAAAAATTAGGGATACTAGACAAATAGTGCGTACTGAGCGGCCGAAAGCCCCTATTAGAGAAGAGGCATCCCCCCAAAAAGCCAAGCCTGCTGTGAGTTCATATGGAGAGTGGGCTTACGGGAGAGTAAAAGCACGCTTATGGAAGAACCGATGATGGCTGGCCCACTACCCAAACTGAACCCCTCGGGCAGGATCCCACGGGCCACGCTTAAGCCCAGTACTTGGTGGGCCTGAGCCGCCGGCTCCTACAGGTCCACCAAATTTGATTCCCATCTCCGGGGTCCACATGCCTGCTGCAGGGGCGATGTTTGCTCTAGTAGGCACAGGTGCGGCAAGAGGTTTCTCGGTTGGCGCCTTGCTGCTGTATAGTGGTTGCTGGCTCTCCTGCATCTTCTGTTGCTTCAAGGAGCTTGATTGAGAGATATGTAAGGAAGACATCGCACTCGTTATATCCCTACAGGTGGTAAGGATCCAAATATAGTCAGCCCTAAACGAGCGCCTTAGCAGCTAACCCAATCTAGGGATGACTTACGATTCCATTTGTGCTGCCTCTATCCGCCTCTGGTAAACGAAGCTTTTGCATTCGTCCCTGAATCTTCCAACAATCTTTGCCAAGTCATTGTAAAATTTGCGACCATGGTCTAAGTTGTCGACTATCTCTCGGTACATAAAATATGCCTTTTCGAGTTTCTGCAATGCTTGTTCTCGAGCTTTGTTAGAGCTATCCCCTTTCCGGGAATTCAGAAACCCTTTGTTGGCTTCACCAAGCCGGTAGATAAGCTGATTTTGCTCATCTTGTTCTTCTAGAAGCATCGCTTTTTCCGTATCGTATCTCGTGAGCCGTTGTTCAAATAGGTCCTCAAATTGGGCTGGCTCGATCTTTTGCATCGGATATTCTCTCTCTAGGCGAGAAGTCTCTGCCAATATCGCCGCGTCTGTGCCGACTGCTTTAGCTTCCATAATTTTTAAATATCTAATACGGAACTTACTGATATCATCAGCTCTAGCCTTTTCCTTCACTGCCTGGACTTTTTTTCTCCGACGGCTCTCGAGCCGGCTAACTTCATCTAGACAAGCTCTAAGTGTTCCCGCCTCTCTCTCAACCTTTGCTGTTAACGCCGCCCGTCGGCTACTTGGTACATGTTCCTCAAGCTCCCGGTCCGTCCCCCCAAGTAGGTTCAGCAAGTCTTCCCAGCGGTTTAACTTCTCTCGGACTAGGCCGTCGCCGTTCTGCGCAGATCGAAGATATCCTTCTATTTCCTCTACCTGGGCATAGAGATTACCTGCTGCTTCATTAGACGGAGGTCGAGTCCATTGGTCAGTGCCATATTTCGAGCGCGCTCGGTCATCCTCTGCTGATTCACACTTCAGTATTTCGACTCCTTCAGAAAAAGTGGCTATATCGTTGGTTTTAAGTTTGTTAATGTCGTCCATTGAGCGTTTGAGTCGATCAGTGCCATCTTGTTGGCGGATCTCTTCAGCGTGCGATATTAGGGCCGGAGGAAGTCCCAGGGGTTTTTCTACCGCCTGGAGAGAACCGGGTAGGTTGAGTGATTGGAGGAGACTGAAGATATAGAAAAAGCTGCAGTTAGTGCACTGCTAATATAGAACCCTCTAGAACGACATACTCATGGAGTCTTGTGGTCAAGATTTCCAACTCATTGACGATGGCGGTATTGACCAACCGGTCGCGCCTCTCAGCATAGATGCTCGCGGCGACATGAACCGCGTATGGCACTAACTTAGCAAACAACCGCGGGCCGAATTCCCCGTGATCTCCCAGCGTTGATGCAGAATCAGAAAGTTCTTTCGGAACTTTTGATGAAACCATACTCGCTCGTTCTATAGTTTTTAATTCTGACTTAGGGGGGACGGGGTCTATCGGCTACTCATTAGCATCTCCCTCTCCCCTATTTTAGGTAGCGTTCAGCTTACTCAAGTAAATCAAGTCATTGTCTTTCTCCGCCCTCTTCAAACTCTCTTGTACCATGTCCCTCAGGCCCTGCAAACCACCCAAGACAGTCTTATTTATCCATTTCCCTTCCCTCAACGCCTCGTTGACGCATTCCACGCTATCCCTCAGCCTTGCGACCTCTTCTCCATAGTTCCGCCTTTCCAGGGCTTCGCAAGCTGCCCTAAATTGTGCAGCCGCAGCAAAATGATAATGCTTTGCCGTCATATGGTGAATCCACTCTGAGCTGATGGCATCAGATTTGATACCAAAATCACCAGCTTGCGTGTAAAAATCCGAAACCTTGGCTGAAAGTCTTGCAATCAAATTGTCCTTTAGCCCATCCATTACAGCCTTCTGCCAGAAACATTCTTGGGCCTGTCCCAGAAATAATTGTTCCAGACTCTCTAAAGTCATGTTGTCCATATCTTCAGGTGGCGTCGAACGGAGCTCGGGAATGATCGTAGTCTTGAGAAATGATATGACTCCAGCGGAGAGACAGAAGTAGTTACAGGCTGACTTAAGGCCTGCAGCCGTAGTCCGCACGGCAGAGGCTGCAAGTTGGGAATAAAGAGACGCAAGATTATACACAATATTTGCGAGTTCGAACTTGAGATGATTCTGCGAAACTGCCATAATTACTAACGGGCTGGCAGGTATAGTTGGGAAGGGGACCAACTTGGCCTCTGAGTGTTGTATCCCAACGCGGGGTACCATGTGAAGTCAACACCAATCTGTATTTCGTCAGTTCAGCTAAAGCACCCTCCACAAACCCGTCTGATTCACTACTCTGTAAGTGCTCCTCCCAAAGGGCATTAAAACCCACATCAATTGGAAATTTCCCCGACATCCACACTAATTGTGCTACGTATGCCAACAACTTCCGCACACCGCTCACATGAGGTTCCCTCACGTTTATCGCATCATTTCTGATCTGGTCAATCATTTCCAGGTCTCTGGTAAACATATCTGGGTGCTGGTCATATTTCGACGAGATATACTGTTTGATCGCGACAGAGAAGGATACCGTATGTGTTCTCCGGAAAGGAAGATGCAGGGCGTTGCTAGCCATCATCAATTAGAGGAACTTTATCATTTCTAAATCTTAGGACACGTCTACAACTTACTAGGACATATCTGCCATATGGAGAAAGATTATGGTCGAGCCAGAGGCCGTGTTCACAACAGCGGTTTTGACGCCAAGAATAATGGGCATCGATACGATCGGATGACGCCACGTGACTGGTCATCGCCTCCGTCATGACGATCTCATAACGGAAACATCGAGTTGGTGACTCTCCTATCCGATATCATGGTAGAATCTCTCACCATTGACCACGCGTTTTCCGACCAGCCAACCTTGAGAAGGGCCATAGCGGATGCTGTTAGTATGTTTATCAACGCTATCAAGCTTCAGTTTTCAATGTACCAATCAACTAACTGTATTTATAGCTCAGACACCACAGCATGCCCAACTCTTTCACTCAATTGCCCAGTACGTGGTTAACCTCAAATCTGGAGACCTCGAAGGTGCTCCTGCAGCGAAGAAGCGGCGGATAGACGACCTTGCCGTCAGGCATCAGGGCAACAGTGAGGATATAAGATCAGGGCGACCTGAGACTGGCCCAACAGTTAAAGGAACTCCAAGTGCTTCGGATGGGCCGGTGCTACTGTCGGTTGCAGATATTTCATTCTTGGTGCCACAACGGAAGAAGCTTGTTCTGGAGTTTTTCGAGTGGGGATTAAGAGCAACGAATTTGCAGACTAGTAATGTAGAATTCGGAGTGACATATCAGGATATTCGTAGGTCATTTACTAAACATTATCTTAAGCGTTCAAAAGATAGCTATCTTTCGGTCATACGACGCCTTCCAGTTTTATATTTCGGAGCGGCTTTACTAACGCAATTATACCTATCATATTAGACCACGCCTCTTGCGTCCCTGTTCCCGAGAAAACTCAGCGCCAGTATAATTTCTGTATCTTCCCACGGGGTGCTGGCGGCTTCTCCGAGGGTTCTAGCACCACTGATGGCAACGCAATCGTGTTTACTGTCTTCGATGGGCCTCCCAAAACCGCCAGCGGCGCTGAAATGGAAGATGGAGAGCGAGCAACATACAAGACCATGCTTGTGAATTATATGAACAAGAAGCTACTACCCCTAGGGAGAGTTGTAGAGGAACCGGATGAGAAGCTCTTTGTGAGCGGCTTAGTGCAGAACCACCGGAAAGGCGAAAAGGCGGTACATGCCAAGGCGTTTAGAGGGAGCAAGGACGGTCAGTTGCACCTAGCATCAACAGCCCATGTTGATATAACCGTTGCTGGTCACCAAGCTAATGTATCTTCAACCAGGGTTCCTGTTTTTTCTCCCTACAGGCATCCTGTGGGCTTTCAAAAAACCGCTCCTATTTTTTGCTTTTGATGTCATCGATTCCACCTCCTATACCTCGATCCTACAGCGCACCTTCAATCTCAACATAGCTACTCGGATCTCAAACAGTGCACAGGAATTTGAGTTCTCCATGATTGACCAGGCGGATTTTTCGGGCATCGATGCCTACATTCGCGGCCACGGGCTGCAAGATGCCAGTATGGCAGAGCAGCGTAGAGCAAAGAAGCTGAATGTCAACGGCGCTAGCACGAGCAAGAGTGATATGGCTGCAGCCACAGAGGGAGATGAGGGAGAGATTGCCAAGGCGGTGAGGGAAATGGAAGATGAAGAGGACGAAGAGGAAGAAGATTATGATCCCGGTAGTGAAGGGGATAGCGAAGGAAGTGGTAGTAGCGGCGGATCAGAAAGTGATGGAGAGGGTGAATTTGACGACGAGGGAAAGAACTTGGTGGAAGAAGAGCTTGGAAGCGAGGCGGAGAGCGTGGATGAAGCAGAATAGAGATCAGAATATTGCTACCGATAGTGGAAGAGCCCAGGGGCGTGCAAGTATACATTGGTATCCTGTACCCAAAGATATCCTCTCAGGGGCTTCTCTGCCCAGAGTGAGGATACATTTTAGGCTAATGGCGCTACCGTCGAGATCGCCTTTGCGCTTTAAGCGTTCCAGGAAGCAACTGCTTTCGGGTGATTGTCACGTTAGGTCTAGGGCGTTACAGGTTGAATAAAAGCATTACGACTACTTCTATCTTCCTTTACCCCTCGACACACTCTAGTGTCATCGCCAACCACGCTCTACTAACTTTCCTTCCGCCTGGCGCTAAGATCAGAGACATAGGAATCAATTGTCCTTCCCATTCATATTCGTTCTAGTCTAGTTAACCCCCCAAAACCTAGGCATCAGCTCTGACAAGGAATCCACTTAACCTCGGAAGACGCCCTGCTCGGCTCTGCCAGTGCCTCCTGCAGTTCGCACAACCGCCTACTCCACGCCCTGTTTCCACACTTCGAGCTCTGCTAGCTTCTAGAGAGCCGGTAGGTGACGTCCCTAGGATACCTAGGAACGTCTCAAAACATGGAAGGTGTCTAGACCATCTTAGGAGCCCATGAGCTGCACCATCCTACATCATGTCGGGTTTATTTGTCCAACCGCGCCCAAAGCCAGATAGGTCAGGGTTACCAAGGAGTCAGCTTGTCGCCACCAACCGACGATTTCGACTTGTATACTGAGCATAAGAATATGTCTGCGCCTATCAGGTTGGACCACAACTTCGGCTTCTTGTGAGTGACACCGAGTGGAGAAAGGCCTGACACATTGCACATATTGCAGAGGCGAGCCTGTGGGGACCTCGTGCAAGGCTTTTACCAATCCTTTTTGGATTTGTGTCTTGAAAGTTATAGGGAACGATGTCATTGCCGATGCATAAAGAGGGCTGGCATTCTAGGCTGCGCTTACTCATAGCTAACATATCGTCCTCACCCTCACCCTTGTTCCGTCCTTGTCCCTACCCTCCCCTTCTACTCTCTCGGAGGTGGAGGACTCCCGCGAATAGGAACGCTAACGACGGTCGCCCTCACCGGGGCCTCTGATCTACTTCAGTTTGTTTTCCAGGAGGATGGAGAGCTTCCTTTGGGCCGCGGATTGCCAGCTCAACTCCAAGGCTCCTCCAGGGTCACAAGACGAGGTTATCTGACGGGATGCCCTCGGCAATCTCAGTCGCCCATCCGGGCTAATAGTGACCGAAGGCATTGCGAATCAATTGCTCGAAAAAAAGATAATCGAACTAAGCATTGGATTTTCCGTGGGGGGCGCGACCTCTGCCCGCATACCTAATGAAAACTACGGCGAGCCTTCATTAGAAACGCCAGACATTTGGGTGAAGACCGGCAGCGGCGACAAAGGTTAGTAATCACATGCCACAGTTCCTTTGTGCAGGCAGCGGGCCTCCCGCAGCTGAAAGATGCAGTCTGGGCCTGTTTTGAAAAGGCGAGGCTCGAGATTCTCTCGGAGGCACAGGAGGTATTGAGGGTGTGGCAGTCTAAATTGAGTGTGGAGGGATAGAAAACGACAGAGGATCGGGGGGTATGCAGCGCCTTTAGCACTCAAAATCTCACTCATCACTGCAAAGCTACTAGCGGGGCTAGTCCGGTGATCCGATTGATCGATAGGCGGTGGTAGAAGGGCCAACAGCATCGATTACGGAATCCCATTACTCCAATCAAGTAGCCCAAAGAGAAAGGAGGAGTGACCTCCTGCTGCAATTCTATGGGCCCCATATCGAAAGCGAGGTGTGATGTTGCAGAATGCATGTACGAATGAGCGTGGTGTGGAATGGATGGACTGTGATCGAGCATCCAGGGAGATGTCTAGAGATGCCACCCACTAGGATGTGTAGGTTTATTGAGCGGCACTTCCGACGAGCACGCACGCACGCACGCACGCACGCACTCTATCTCACCCAAAGATCTCTCCCTGTTGATCACCCTGGACGCCCGCACACACACACACTCTCTCTCACCCCACACACCATCGCACAAAAATCCATAGGGGATGTCTTGTTTTACTTCACAATGGAGGCAATGAAATGAAAAGCTGTAGGTGGCGCGATGTAGTGGGCTAAAACCCTCTCAATTTGGTGCGAGGATAGTAGAACCCTGAGAAGAGGGGGATTGGATTTAGTTTTGCCCGGCATTCTTTTTTCGGAGGAGCTGAAGAGCTACAACCTCGGATCCCCCACCACCAACCAAGCTATCGCCTCCACAGCTCGTTCAATCCAGTCGGGCGAAAACCCAAGAAATGAAAAAATAAAAAATAAGTTTCAGAGAGGAAGCTTATCAAGAAGAAGAAGAAAAAAATAAACACTAAAGTCGAAAGGCGAAGGGGAAAGCAAAGGGACCAGCCATGAAGTGAAGGCGCAATGCCGAAAGTGGAAAAAGGGATCTTCCGTGGTCAGAGTTCAGGTTCCCCCGATTCGGGCCGGGCCAGTGACGCTCGAAAGCTCGCCTCACGTTTGTGACGAGCCGAGCGAAGAGGAAAAATAAAAAATCTTATAAAAAAATAAAATAAAATTAAAATAAAAATAAAATAAAACACCCGAGATACAAATCAAAAAAAAACACCTTGTTAAAAAAAAAAAAAAAAAATTCCCTCCAGAGATTTTTTAGAATTCCCGTTTTTTCGTTTTCGGTTCCGGTTTATCCGAAATCACATTGGGGGGGGATCGGTGTCTCTTCTCTCCCCCGAAGCTCTCTCTCTCTCTCTCTCAGCCCAGCACCGATGCAGGACGCTATCTCGCCGGGCCTAGGAAGGGGAGGGATCCTCCCTCCTTCCTTCCTTCCTTCCTTCCTTCCTTCCTTCCTTTGCCGAGCACCGGCCGAACACCGAACCCACTCGCTATTCCAATCATCCGTTCATCCTCTCTCCTCCGGGCGATGGAAAGTGATGAGTGGTAGATAGATAGACAGATAGCTAGATAGCTAGACGGCCAGGCAGCTAAAACTAAAAGGGAAGGGACGCGCGGTTTTCTTTTCTTCCGTCCCCTGTTTCTTTTTTTTTTTCTTTTTTACTTTTTTTTTTTTTTTTTTATAATCCGGACGGATTGTCCGAAAGGGATGGGGAGGGGAAGGAGCGTATGGGACTGGGCATGTGGGAGAAGAGGGCCGGGGGCGCTAAACTTTGAATTGGCCTTATGCCTTACGGATGTGGGTCGCGGCGGTGGGTGGTTCGTGTTTGTGGGGCGTATGTGCGTATGTGCGTATGTACGTATGTACGTATGTTGTACGCGCGTTGAACTGTTTCGGCGCCAAGAGTTCGTGGAGGCGACCGTCTTTCTGGGAGAGATGGCGAGGTGGCCTGGCTGTCCCGCGGCGGAAGCGGCGGGCGGGTTGCGGATACGGCTACGCGCAATGCTTTTGTCTCTCTCGCCTCTTGCCTCTCTTGCCTCTCTTGCCTCTCTTGCCTCTCTTGCCTCTCTTGCCTCTTGCCTCTCTTGCCTCTTGCCTCTCTTGCCTTCTCTCTCTCTTCTGTCTCTCTCTCTCTCTCTCTCTCTCCGCCTCGTTTCTCTCCCCTCGCGACGTGACGCAATCAGCGCTCCTTCGGCGTTCCTTCAGCGCTCCTTCAGCAGCGCTTCCTCCAGCTGAAATGCACCGTTCCCGTTAGCGTACGCGGCTCGGGTTTTCTTGCTACTTTTTGTCTATCGTTCGTAACTAACAACCCTGTCCCCGACGCCGGAAAAATGTCCGCGGGCTACAAACTACATCTTTTTTGTTTTTAATGGTGGCCTTCTCGTGTTGATCAGGTGCGATCATGAGTGGCCCTCGGGAAGATAAATCTTCGTAAAAAACATGGTTGGATTTACAGCCTTGCAAGGCGACAAAAATAATGTCCCTTTTTTTTTTTGCTTCGTCCGTTTATCTTGAACGGAGAGCCGTTTTTCCTGAGGGAGGGTGGCCTCCACCATCTTTCTTTTCTCCCCGCCTTCCTTAGCCTGAAGCAAGGTTTGATCGGCCTATGGTCGGGGACAACCCCCCTACCGAAAAAAAAAAAAAAAAAAAATACGAACTCAAAGGTTCCCCTCTCGTGGAACACGCCGTGGGGAGTCTGGGCCCGCCATTGACGCAGAGGCAGTATCCTGCTGCTGCAGTTCGCGAACCGCTACTGTCTGTGATCTGACTTCGTCGACTTTCCCTCTTGCCAGGCTGATGCCGGGCACGATCCACTCGCTGCAGCTGCACCGCATGCCTTGCCATGCATATTTGCCGACGTTAGCCCCGCATTTAGGGCATTCGAGTCGGCCGTCAAGCTTTCCTTGCTCGAGCTCTGCTTTCATCCACGAGAGCGGGTCGAGGAAGAAATGCGAACACGGTGGAAGTGCGCTGGTAGGGTTGTTGTTGGGGGTATCCTTGGGGTTGTGCTGAATGAGATATTGGGAAGTAGCTAAAATGCGCCTGTGATACTCAGTCAGTGCTTTGTTGCGGTAGGGGTTGTCTCTCCCCCGAGTTTCCAACCACTTGCCTGCATTTACGACATCGAAGCTCTACACCCGAAGCAGCATCACTGCTCTTTGATTCTGCATGTGATTGTTCGTCCTCGAAGCGTACCTTGTCGGGTGCCTTCCCGCACGCGATGCTAAGCTCGACTTCACGCTTATACACCCACCTCTGATAAGCCGGCTCGCTGTCAAGATCCACCGGAGCTTGCCATTGGTAATACAGCTCTAGCTGCTGCATGAAGCCCAGATTGGGCTCGCAGATCGGGCGACTTAGTTGGAGTTGCTCAAGTGCCTCCTGTGGAGTTATACGGTACTTTTGGATCAAGTAAGCCAAAACGCATGTAGCTGATCTGGACTTTCCCATGGCACTAAGTTGACGGCATGTTGGCCATGTACATACTTGATGGAAGGATGGAAGGTGATGTATCCGCATGACCAATTAAATCAAATCAGGAGTGAGGATGTCGCTCGTGTGAGCATTACACAGAATGAACACATCAGATTTAAACACGAAGGTCGTAACAAAACTTGCAATTGGTTTGGAAACGGACCAGGCCTGATTTATCCAGGAAGTGCACTCACCAGTGTACGAGCACACCTCCGCCACCCTCCAAGCCCTCCTCGATAAACCCATTCGTGGTGGTGAAATGCTCGAGTAGGTTCTCATCCTCGACGTCGTCCACTTCGACCACCATGTGTTTATAGGGGGCGAATAACTCCTTGTCGAGTGGCAGACAGAGAACTGACAAGACATGCGTGATGTTGGCTCGTTTTAGCGCGTCCTTGCGGCGCAACGAGAACATGCTGTAAGCACGACGGAAATTTTCCGGATAATTAGCAATGAACATAAACACCACACAATGTCTCAGGCTCAGGCTCAGGCTCAGGCTCAGGCTCAGGCTCGGGCTCACGTGCCTGCTCGGAGGCGGAACAACGCATGAAGAAAAGCGTGGGCTGTCGGGTTGCTTACCCTCCAATGTAGAGATTCTCATCACCTCGGACCCTGTCTAGAAGTGCCATGGCGAATGCCGGCAGACAGCACAAACGGTGGTGGTGGGTGTTGGGTGGAGTGGACGAATCTGAGACCATCACCAGAAAGTGAGGCGTCTGTGGGTTGGTGAGTGGCGGCACCGGAGATTAACGACTCGTTGGTCTCGACGGCAGGTTCTCTCCAGTGGTTGGTCGCGGACGACCAACCAAGCGAACGACTCCCAAGACAAAGATCCACGATTTAGGCAGCGAATCAGCAGCCCCCCCATCCGGCCGCCTTATAGAGTAGAGCGATCGTCGTGCTGTACCAGTATACCTCGCGGTGGTACTGTACTGTGTATCTATGTACCGTACGTGTTTACGTTGCATACGTGCCTCCGCCACTCTTGCGCCGAGTGCTGGGTAGAGGTGACTTGTCCGGGCGGCAAACCTACTACCCCCCGCGCCATTTTGTCACGATAATGCCGTTCCCACCTCTTGCCTACTCGAGTAATCCCCCCCGCTCAATCAGCGCTCGAACACCGTGTTCCGCGCTTCCTGGGATTGAGCGCGCTAGGCTGGAGGCGGCCATCGCACGGACGTTCGGTGCACGATTCCGTAGCCTTATGAGGACTCTAGCAAACTGCGCCCAATTAGACTTAGGCTTCCGCTGCATGACGAATTTGGCGCAGCCTCGCGACATCCCAGCCCGATATCCATGTCTATAGCCCTATACCATACCGCTATTCTAATCGCCTCCCGCTTCAGCGCCCCGTACTTAGTGCGATGCTCGTTGTCAACCTAACCCGATCGGCAGCGGCGGAGCGGGCGGAGGTATGTGCTGTACTCCACTTGCGCTTCTCCATGTTTATTGCTTCGAACTGTACATACACGTACTCACCGTGCGAGGTCGTGCCTGAGTCGGCGCGGTCGAAATGACTGGACCCGTACTCCTCGGGTACATGTAGCGGTGCGCGCGGAAAAGATGCGCATTCAGAAAAATAAAAAGAGCGCAGCTCGCTGGTCATGCAAGTGGCTCTAATGGGATGGGGATGCAGCGCACCAAACTCTATTTTAAAACAACCATGTCGGATTCATTGGAGCCTGGCCTGCATCTAACATCCATGATACCTACCATTCACCCATTCCTACGCCTACATCGCACACCGCAGAGCCATCGTCCTTGTAGCTTTCGCTTACAGCAGGGTGGGTGTGACAAGACGGCTGAAACGACGGCGATGCTGGCCGATGCTGGTGATGCTGGTGATGCTGGTGATGCTGATGCTGGCGATGTGGATACAGGAAATGCTGATTCAGAGGGTTGATCATCCTCCGCACCCACCAGTGACCGGCCGCATAATTTGCCATAGTGGCGATTAAAATATTGCGTTGGTGTGATACACCCCGAATGTCGGTGTACTCTCCTGGGTATCGTTAGGTACTGGGAGCACTGAGGGCAAGTGGCTTGCCTTTGTTCCTTGGCAAACTCGTCAGCCCATTTGCCTCTGGCTTTGCCTTCCGACAATCGGGTCTCAACACCAGGGATGGCAGTAAGGCTCGATCAAGGGACTGAAAACTCTTTGCCTAGCCTTGCGGGGCTGACGGATGCTCGCTCTTCCTGCCCGATAGCACCAGGAGCTTGTCGCTCTCATGCAAGGTGTTGGTTAGTCCCATCGACATGCTCACCACCTTGTCAACTTAGTCCTCTTCCTGGCCGTTACAGGACCAGCCCTGGATGTCCGCCCTGGGATGCTCTGATCCACGGTGGGAGCTGTGACAAGCTATACACTTGCTGGCGCAACTCACCTTCACATATGTAGTGTAGCCGTCGATTGTAGTTTCACAAGCTCAAGTTTTCTCGCGTAGACAGCCTCGGATGAGTCTTATATACATCCCGGGCTCTCACAATACCTAGTGACTACCACGCTGGATCTACGAGTAAGAAGTAGTAGCAGTAGTCGTTCCTTGGAGGGCGATTTGCGTGGCGACCGTTGCACGTCAGTCACCCTGGCAGATTCTAACTCGCTCATCGTATTGGCGGGCCCTGGGGCTGCCCTACACTACAGGCCAGACGCACGCAGCCGGCAAAAGTGGGCGAGCGAGCGAGCAAGCAAGCAGGCAAGCAAGCAAGCAAGCAAGCAAGCAACAAGCAAGCAGAGTAGGAAGCAGGAAGGCGAGTATCAATCGACGCAGGAGCAGGAGCAGGAGCAGGAGCAGCAGCAGCAGCAGCAGTAGCAGCAGCAGGAGCAGGAGCAGCAGGTAGAGAGAACCGCACGCGGGCAAAGTTGGCCGGAAACGTCGCACTAGGGACAGACTCCTTTCCCGGTCCATCTTAGTTGCTGACCTGTACGCCGACATCCGACCTTCCTCTGACCGAATTCCGACCCATTTCGACCAATTTCGACCCATTTCGACCCATTTCGACCCATTCCTTCGTTCAGCTCGCGTCCTGCTCCCCGATCTTCACTCGCGTTCCGCTCTTCTGAGACAACCCGCCTAACGCATCCCCAGCACAAATAACCCAAACAGCCCAAAAGTCTAAAAAGCCCATGGCGGCAATCTCCACCCCCTCCCTCCACCGCTATATACACACTTTCTACAAGGCTTGAACCGACTAAGAGCGTAGTGGTAGCAGTCTCGGCGGCCCTTCCCAGCACGCAGCGCGCAGCAGACTCATTCGTCGTACATAATACACCCACCTTACCTGTCCTGTCCTAATCCACCCCAATCCACCCCAATCCGCCCCAATCCACGGCAACCTAATCGATTTAAGGCGCGCGAGAGCGCAATTATTCTGAGGCCGCTCGTGCCCGGAACCTGGATCCCGCGATACCCATACATAGCGCAACTAATCGACGGGGGGAAAAGCGCAGAAAAAGTATTCTAGGCTCGACTTGCTTCTGCCCTACGAACCGGCGTTGGGGAAATAACCGTTTTCTAGTGGCTTTGTGTCATATCTGTCTGGAACAGGCCGACAGATCAGACAGATTTATATGCCCCCCAGCAGCATAGCGAGCCCATACCGCTCTTCTGCTACGCTGAGGTGACACGGGCCGGTCATAAAACGGCGGCACTATCCTGACTTCTCCCAGGATCACCAACCTTTCTCGAGCCGATCTGTCCTGTCCTTACATAGTACATGTCGACAAGCCCGCAGAATCAAACTTATGCTACATTGTTGGCGCTATAATTAATTCTTGTTCATATTTCCCGTCCCCCTCCCGCCCTCCGCCCTGCCGTTGTCGCTATCTGGCTAGGTTTGATTTTCCCATTACGTCGTGAGTCTCGATCGATAGGGCTGAGTGGCAAAAAGACGCTGATTCTAAAACCCCATTTAATTCTAGTTTGTCCCGCCCTTGGCTCGCGGTTTGAGCGCCTCGCCGTCCGTTGTGATCAATGCTTTTGGCTCTCTTATAATTTCGCTATTTTCCCGTGTCCCGTCCGTGCGTAGCATTCGACGTTTCACTGCCAATTATCCTTTGCCACCGGTATGTCTCAGCTCCTTGATCGCATTCGGCGCTCATTCTCACCGACTAATTTTGATTCAGCTCCGGGTGACCTTTGGCCTCTTTTAAGCCGCCATGGACGATCCGAGTATCACCTCCGCCACGCGCCCGAATACATTACCTTCGATACAGGTCCATGTACCCATACCAAGCTCCAGCGTAGACCGTCGTGGCGCTAGTCGCTCGTCAGCCTTCACAACGGATCAACAATCGCGAGGGTCAAACCCGATGTCTATCCCGAACGCCAGACTAGACGCCCCTCCCCCATTACCTCCGCCCAAAGATCTCTCAGTCATAGTAGCCGGTAGACAGGATCTCGGATGGGAATACGGAAACACCTTTGGCCCGACAAGTTTTGGCTCCGTCAGTCCTGGGTCGAGCCTCTTCGGCGGTTATGGTGTCCCGAGTCCAAAGATTAAAAAAAATCCAGACTTTAGTCTGGTAGATGCGCGTCGTGGACATATCGACGAGGGGTACTCTAGTCTTTCTAGCGTTGCCCTAACGCCTCAAAGGTTAGTTTTCGATGCCGTTGTCGCCCCATCCCCCTCAACCTATTCCCGGTTCTTTTTCATGTAGAGCTACCTGTTGCACAAGTATATAACTCAGCGGGAGTCTGGAGTTTTACATCTTCCAGTAACGGAAAATGCCGCTTATGCTTTGAGTCTCCGCTAATGGTTGTATTACGGTAGTCTCCGAGAATCCGCATACGCGTACGACAAGTCGATGCTGCAGAGAATTGCCCGAGAACCTTCCAAGGGATCGTTAACCAGGAACCCAAACACTCCACCCCGCAATTTTATACCAACCTCACTAGGAAGCGTCGGTTCCGATGGATCTCCAATCTCGAGATCCGCGTTTGACTCCTATAGGAGACCGAACAAACCTAGCCCTCTATCGGTCCCGAATGGATCTTCTTTTCTAGGCTCGAGCCCGGTCGACTCTCCACTACGTTGGGCTAGCGCAAGTTCGGCATCTCCCGAGCAGCCGCCGTCTGCGTATAGGAGTCCTACAGCCGACACTGATAGCACATCTCCCTGCGCAGACGCGGAGCACAACGGCGAGCGCATCCTCCGGCGTTCTGGTAGCTCATCGGTCATTGGCTCACCAGACGATGCGTCTAGTGTGGCAAGTCAATCGCACAGGGGGAGCTATGACCATAGTGTCATGGAGGACGCAGACATGGAGGATCAGGTAGAGGAGACGGGGCTGAAAAACTTGAACATAGGCAGCCATACACCTCCATGGTCAGAGTGTTACTCTCCTGGATCCAAGTCGAACCTAAAGAGACGAGCTTCATCTCCCCCTCAAGAAGATGGTATGGTCGCGAGCCCTAGAGACTCGAATAAAGCAAAAAATGGATTACCCAATCTCGACATCTCTAGCAGCAGCCCCGATTTGTATCGTCGGGGTACCCTCTATCTTCCACAAAGAGGCTCTCCTGTTCAAAGGTTTCATGCTAATCAAGGCTCGGTTTCATCTACATCGTCCCCGAGGAACGGGTCGTACGCCTCGTCTGGCGCGATATCACTTGCGGGAACGAGCATGACTAGCATGTCGTCGTACGATCACTTGTCTCCCAGTGGTGGGCTCTCTCCCTTCTCTGATCTCGATATCGGGCATAGCCCTCAGTATAGCGCATCTCCGCGGAACCCGCTACCACGGAGCCATAGCCGAACCTCCTCGGATACGAAATCAGCATCCGGTAGTCGCAAAATGTCTAACGATAGCACTGGTCATACAAAACACCACAGTATGCCGAAACTCTCCGGAGTGTTCATATGTGAATGCTGCCCTAAGAAGCCAAAGAAGTTTGATAGCGCAGAGGAGCTACAGTAAGTTTGTTTATGCGCGTTTTCCTATCATATCTTGCCTGCATCTGACGTTGCCACACAGAGTGCATGAGAATGAGAAGCAATACGAATGCCACTACTGTCATAACCGCTTCAAAAACAAGAATGAAGCGGAGCGTCATCAGAATTCCCTTCATCTGCGGAGACATTCCTGGTCTTGTGCCGCTCTTGCGGGCGTGGAGGCTGCTTTCCACGCATCGACTGCCAAGGCATGCGTTGCCGACGTTTGTGGTTATTGCGGCGAAGAGTTTCCAAATCCGCCGAATTGGGATATTCGATTTGATCACTTAACAACAGTCCACAAGTACGGCGAGTGCAACAAGGCGAAGAAGTTTTTCCGCGCTGATCACTTCCGACAACACCTAAAGCATAGCCACGCGGGCACGAGTGGAAAGTGGACGAATATGCTTGAAAATGCTTGCATGAAGGACGAGCCTGCCCCCGAGCCTCTAGCTCCTGGAGAGCGAAGGAACCTCGCAAGGGCTTCTGTGATATCGGAAGAAGAGCCTCCAGATCAATGAAGGACTTTAAATCGGCCTCAAGATCCGCGATTCCCTGCGCGTCTGGGGGGTCGCGCCTGCTGCGGCCTCGCCAGTGGTCATTCGTCTGGAGCTCACGTCCGTCCACCCCCCTTGTGTCCTTTGCCTTGTCATTGGCACCACCGCAAGTGCACTAGGGAATTCACAAGTATTGATACCCGAACGAGCTCGCGAGCAATGCCACACGTTCAAATGCCAAACTAGCACCGCATCTCTAGTACGTGGTTGGGGACGCTTTTCTCTCTTGTCTATCTACATGCTAATATTCTCTGTCATCTATTGCTGATATAAGAATCCATCAGTGTAACGATTTCGCCTCGGCTGTTGGCCTGGCGAGCGGGAAGAACTGGTCATGTTGGCGAGCTTTTCTTTTTTCCCGGTAGCATATTTCTAAACTCTCTTGGGGATATATATATCCGATGCGCGTGCTGGTGTGTGGATTTGTTTGGGTTGTTTTTTTTTTTAAAATCAAGAAAATCCTAATGTTGCGGGGGACTAAAAGTTAAGATGGTGGTTGTGGGGATTAGGGATTGGGGGCGGCACCACGTTGGTACTATCATCGTCAGTTATGAAGAGATGTGCGAATTGAAGACCATGACTGCTGGTACACGCCGATGGACGTCGTGAGCTGCCAGATTGAGGCTGAAAAAAATAAATTGAGAGGCCACTAAAGATATAAAACTTAATCGCTGATCCTTGAACGCACGTTCTCGTATTGTTTATTTCTTTTTATTTCTTTTTCCCTTCACCTTCTCCATCCTTATTGAAATCCCCGTCGGCCGATTACGTGTGAATCATAAAATCGTCACCAACGGAGTCCTTGCATCGGAGGCGCGGGCCGCGCGTGCATCTCCGGGGGCCAGATTCAGGATCTCCCCACTCGCGTCGGCTTTAAATAATTCCTCCATGCGATTATTATTGTCGCGAAGGTTTTTTTTTTTTTTTTTCCCCTTCCTTTCCCATTCGGCTGCTCGGTCCGTTGGTTGGTTGGCTGGTTCGCGGGTTGGTTGGTGTTTGGTGTTGGGGACTAGTGAGGTCGGGCCAACAGTGGTCGCCGAGCCAGTCAGCATCTGCTGCTGCTTCTCTCCCACTTGCCTCGCTCGCCCTTTTTAGCCCCCGCCCCCGCCATGCGTCGTGTGGGCCAGTCCAACCGGGCTAGGCACCAGGGTGCATGCAAAGGCTGCCCTTTTAAAAAAAATCATCAAGTGTTTAAAAAAATACCCCCACCGAGTTACCTCGCTTTCCTTAATACGGTTAAGGAAGTATTTCTTCTTTTTTTTTGGAGCTTCTGGTCATTTTGTTTCCTTGTTGGGTGTTGGATGATAGGGCTTCGGTGGAAGCTCCCTTCCCGTCGCTGCATTTGAGGTCCGTGCTGAGTTACATAACGGCGGTGGGTCGGGTTGGAATCTTGGTCTCTACTCTCTTTTCTTTTTATGGGCCCGTCTAGACTTGCTCACGAGGATCGGCGATCTCGTGATAATTCTTTTGGGTGGGTTCGTTAGTTGGAGAGGCTGGCAAGGAGGATTCGGAGGCGGATGACATAATTTTCACTCTCAGCCAGTCGTCCGATGGTCATTGACCGGCCTGCTTGTTGCTCTACCAACCAACCACCCTCCGTTAATATAATCTGCTGTTCTTGGACTGGCTTGAGGCTGGCCAAACCCATGGAGTTGCAGCTCTTGCGCTCGATTTCCGGCTGGAAGATGCGGAAATACGGCAGTGCGGCACCAATCCTAGGCTGACTAGGGTTGCGCCTTACAAGGTGTATGGGTCCCCACCACCACGGAGATGTTGATACGTACTTCGTCGCAGAGGCGACGGCCACGGACGACAAATAGCCTGCGACGCCATTACATGATGGCCTCAGGGACGGCCTTAAGGACAGCCTGACGGAATTTCCCGTTAAACCTTAGATTCTCATTTGGAATCTCCCGGGAAATGCTATTTGGCATCGGTAAGTTTCGTGATGGGGAAAGTAGGCATGTTTGATTTGCCGGATACGGATGGCTGGGCCATTGCATGTCCACCGCTAGAGATACGAGCAAGGCGATAGACGGCCTCTCTCTTAGTCGCGGTGTGGGTGTGTGTGTGTGGGTGAGTGAGTGAGTGAGTGAGTGAGTGAGTGAATGAGTGCGTGCTTGTGTGTGTGTCTGTGTGTCTGTGTGTCTGTGTGTCTGTGGGTCTACGTGTGTGGATGATCTGGTGCCACAAGAGTATGAGCCGGGGTTGTGGCTGACGTGCATCATCTCTTTTTCCTTCGTATATCCGTATATCGCATGTCGCGAATATGTTGAGAGTGAGTTCATTCGTATCGCTTGGGCGCGGAGGACCCAGGGTGCCCCAGATCTCTCAACCTTTAGGATTAAACGGCCAGTGCTCGTGACGCTCCCCGAATCACACACCACGAGAATTCCAGCTAAAATGCTCAGGCAATACTCGGGGGGGCATGTCCGTATAGAGAGGCCTCGCATCTCATGACGCGAAAACCACTCAATTAGATTTGCTACCGAATGGCCGAATCTCAATTCCGTGTAAGGATTCGCAAAGGAAAATTTCCCATGAGCAGGTGATAGGCCCCAGAGCGTCGGGGCTGTTTGGAAACAACTGGGTCATGCTATTCCGTCCTCTCGATATTATCGCCGCCAAGGATTCTCCTATATCGCCCTTTCGACGAGAACCGTGCTACATCTGTGCTACATCTATACTACACCTGCACCGAGTACCACATACATCGCTGCCTACGGGATGAAAGACGGCTAAACCTAGGTTGGGATGAACGCTGGTGGCTTGGCGTGCAGCGGATCGGCGAACATGGGTAGCGTGGTAATCGAAAAACTGCCCAATGTATCCCTTTCCCGCCTATGCAACACTTTCCGCTTTTCTGCACGCACGGAAGAACGGGAGAGAAAGCAAAGAAGGAGCAAGTCGGGGTGGAGGGCGGAGAATGGACGGTGGAGCGAATGGGTGACATCACGCATGAACGCCGAGGGCGAGGTTGGGGACGAATCAGGGTGGGCGCGGGGGGGCAAAGGGCAAATCCGCCTTACAAGACGAGAGGGCGGATTGGCGTCTCGCTTTTGCATTTGCTCCTTTCTCTAGTGGGCACGTGGCCAGTGGGAAACTTTTAAAACGGTCCACCGGTGCGCAGGGCTGAGCCGAGGACGCGAGTGAGGCGGGTCCCAGAGATACTCACTCGTGTAGTATTTGAGGGCATGAGCCTTGCTACTCGCTTGCCGTTCGAGGCATGTTCTTCCCCCCACTCAACAGTCGAGCGCGCAGGCCGTCACGAGAGGGAGTAGCGATATCCAACGGTGCTGGGGTTATTACGCAAAAACCCTATATTTCATGCAAACAGCTCTTTCCGGGATAGCCTTCCGGTCAGAGGTGGGGCCAAACAGATGTGACCCACAGTCGAGCTCCGTAATCTTTCAGCTGAACCGCTGCTTGCATACCGCTGCAGTCATCAACGCCGCCAACGCCGCCAACGTCGTCAGTGACAACGCCACATTCCCATACCCCTCTCTCATGGTAGGACATACCACCCGGTGAGTGAATAGATTCGACCAACTGGATCTTCGGACCGCCCCGTTCGATCCTGAATCGGAGGACCATACATGACATAAGGGCTTGCCGCCTTCCCCGGCGAAGTAGATGGAGGGTACGGAATATTTCCTTCTTTTTGGAATGGCATCATGCGCCGCTATCCCGCACACAGCTTACTATCTGACACCAATTTTCATGCGCACAGCAAATAGTTTTAACTCCCCACGCACCCCTCTGATGCAGGCGGGTTGATTTCTCTTACGTGAATGCCTGTGCATCGAAGCCACCGGGCGGACGAAAGGACCAGGTTTTGCTCATAGATCGCTGCTCGGTACCGATGGAAATAAGGAAGGGTTCTTTAGCCGTTCCCGGTTGCGTCTAGCTAGCTCTGCGTTTCTGGCGCGATTGAGACGCGCCTGATAAAACGTTCTAAAGGGAGGTTAGGGTGATCTTAGCGAATAAACCTTTAGAGGAGCAATGGTAAGTATACTTGTGTAGAGAATACACTCGTGGAGTATCTTCCACTTTCTCAGTTGTTGCGCTTTCTTCAGTTGCACTTAGCTTGGCCTAGCCGTTGGATTAGCTGGGTGCTCTACTCTCAATAATAGCCGCAATTCGCACCTTGTCATCATCCTCCTTCTCCTTCTCCTTCCCTTTCCCGGTAGAAGGCTTATCATTTTGCTCTTCGTCCTTATCTTTACCCTTCTTGCCCCCCTTCTCCTTCTCCTTCTCCTTCTCCTTCTCTTTCTTCTTCTTCTGCTTCTCCTCGTATTCCTTTTTCACTCTTTCTACTTCTTGTTCTAACTCCTTCTTCTTCGCCGCTACTTCCTTCTCATCAATGATAGGTGAAGCAAACCCTCTATCTTTCAAGTGACCTAAGCATACATAGAAGAAATCCTGCGAACCACGCATTCAGCCTCAGAGTATCTAGAACCTAGCCCACGCTGTAAAATATGCAGAGATATTCTTACTGTCTTGTTGTCCGCTGTTATTAGTACAGCAGTGGAAGGTTTATAGCAGATCTCACACGGTTTAGCGGAGGCTTCCGCCACACGGCGGAGATGGTAGATATTTGTAAATGACATCCGTAGGTGACCTCTATCTGGTCGGGCGTTGGATTACAGCTTCGAAGAGCGGGAGTCTGCCTGAGAATGTCAAAGCGCACACGAATCAATGCCGAAAGTCTTGGCAACACACACGTGACCAGGCACGCACCGGATCACGTGGGCCGTAGAAGTTCGTGTAGGATTAGTAAATCCTGTTTGCTGTTCGGGGAACCAAGATCAAAAATCGTCACTATGGCAAGTGGATATGCCTATTTTATCGATACAATACCGTTGTAGCGGCCGGTAGCAGTTGCCGAGCGTTCCTTGCGTCTGCAACCCTGCCCGCTAAGCCCTATGTGGGATGCACTACGTCGAAATAGCGGCTCTGCGAGCTTGGCCTTCTCGTTTACCTTCGCTTTTCATCCCCTTCCGTAGGACCTACGTCTACCATCTCTTCTCGTGATATTCCTACACGTCGTCAAAGCCCTTTGACAGTATCGGGCGGGTATAGTTTAGTTCCAGCCAACTTCAGAACAATGGACTTGAAGCTGCAATGCACCAAGTATACTCGCGGAAGATGTCGTTGACATTCGCCTGAGTACAGAGGTTAGTAGATGCGTTATTCGCCCCGCTTGTTAAATAGCTGGGGTCGTCACCAGGGCCGCTTGTAAGTAGATGGATTAGGAACTGATACCTATTGCTCCAGGTAGCCTGACACCCGCGGCTCCGGTCGTTCCCTCCTCCCCTCTGAGCGCTCTTCTCTCGTCTCATCAAATTTCAATATCCCAAGTCCAAGTTAATTTGGATAGTCATTCCCTAACATCGGGTAATCCTAAAGATTGATACAAAGGCTCTTAGCCTTGTGACTATAGCTTCTGGTTCGCATCTACCGTCTGCAGCACTTATTTTGACGAAGTCCTATCCTCTAGCCTCTAGACGGCGTTTAGCATGGCACAAAATATCGATATCGACTCTCCCTCAGATGGGGGAGATAACCAGGTCAACCAAGAATCGGTATCGGAAGCCAGACAGCGTGTTCGAGAGCACAGTGAACATGTTCGATATTCGACAGCTACTGGGATTGGGGATGCTCTTGTCACTGGCGGAATTCAGGATCTTAAATATGGAGGTAGCTTCTCCTAACATCCCGTCTGATACGTTACATAAATGTATCTTTTGAGTTATTGTAATTCTCATCTGGCGGTTCAAATCTTGACATTTTTTGCGTAATAAAGCAGTTTCCCGCATCGCTAGCTTCACGAAGCTGGGGCTCGAATTGGTGCCTCCGCCGAACTTTAGCCTGGTGTGGAAGGGCGTTTATCGAAGTAGCTTTCCGAAGGCTGACCATTTTGAGCATCTAAAGAGTCTGGGATTGAGGAGCATCTTGTAAGCTTTCAGCCCGATGCATTGCCGTGTACCTGCTAGTTTTACTGATGATCACTCCAGAACTTTGGTGCCTGAGGAGTACCCCGAAGCCAATATAATTTTCATGAAAGAGAACGGCATTAAACACCATCAAATCTCAATGCCCGGTAATAAGGAGCCGTTCGTTAAGATCCCCCCACAAGCTATCAAAGCTGCTCTGGGCGTTGTTCTCAATCGTCACAACCACCCTATCCTTATACATTGCAACAAAGGAAAAGTAAGTCGACCTGGTGTGTGATACTCAGTCTACAAAGATAGACTAATGTGTGCTACAATGGACAGCATCGCACGGGTTGTGTTGTCGGCTGCCTCAGAAAACTTCAAACGTGGGCCTTGTCTTCGATTTTTCAGGAGTATCGGGACCATGCCGACCCAAAGGCTAGGTTGCTCGACGAGCAATTCATTGATCTTTTCGATGAGAGATCTCTTGTGAGGCTAGCGCGACAAGAGAATTGGGTTCCCAACTCAACTGAGGTAACACACGCGGCTACTGAATATAAGAGTAGGGGCGATGAATCCCCGGTAGTGGATATCGAGGATGAGGACGGCAGAATCCCCCACCTCGGTGTCTAGGACCCCATATTTGGACATAACCAACATATTCGTCCACGAACGGATACACGATACAGATCACGAATCATGAATGACGAATGCCATACATTCCGGCAAAAATCCATTCTCTAACCTTCGCGGGATGGCGGAAGAGGCAATAGTGACTATTAGGAGGGCATTGTGAGACACTTGTTTGTTTGCGTGAAGGGTTTTGGTGGCCTGAAGTCTAGCATCATCATTAATAATAATAAATAGACGAGGCGCTGAACTGAGCATTGGTGCCCACTCGAACGAGGGGTCGTGGGCGTTTTTAGGCATTTTTTCCCCCTCATCAGTCACATAAGCTAGGATTACTGTTTGCAGTCTCGGGGGGTATTGCATTCGCTCTATAGATAACTTAAAAAGAAAAAGGAAGAGGGGAGTTAGAATAGCCCCCCCTGGTTTTCGAGCTCGAATATATCAATTTTTTTTTAAAGAGTGGGTCTGACTTCCAGTACACGTTTTATGTTGGATGTCGGTTCCATCCCTTTCTCCATAAGCCCCGCCGATCCAATGCTGCGCCACGAATTACATCTATGCGGAACGAGAGATGATCCGATAAACCTAGTCTCCCCGAAGCCAGGTTGTATAACTGAGAACCAAGACATGGAAAATGCCCGTCCTGTTTCCACCCAGAGTATATAAATCAACCAGATGTAGTATCCATCGTATCTTCGACGACCCTCTTGCCCTTTTTCTCCGCCTTGAACGCTTGGATCTTCGCCTTTAGTTCGAGGTCTGTGTAGTTCAATTAGAACAAATCTTATCCGCTTGCTGTTTAATGGGGATAAAATAAGCACGCATAACGGCTTACCTGGAATGACGTCCTCGATCTTCAATGGAGCACGGTTGAATGGATCGTTTGGATCGCTAAGCAGATGCGAGCGGATAGTGGAGCGGTCAATCGAGACTTTAGATGCAGGGAGGATTACTGGATCTTCCATTAGTGTGCACATTAGGGGGTCTGGTAATTTCGTTAGCATATAGCTTAGAACTGATTAGATGGAACCTAGAGCCAGCATACCCAAGAACTCGTCAGGTATTTCTCCCAGATCCTCCTCTGCTTGGTCGTCCGCCGTCTTCGCCAGCTTGAAACGCTCTCCCAAAGCACGCCAAGCCGCGATTTCCTCCGGCGACCTCAGCTCGTGTCTACGCATCAAGGCGGTAGCCTTCTCGAAGTTCTCAGGCTTGTAGGACCGACCGTCACGTGCGACGGCTTCAGTAAACGACGTTTTATCTTTTAGGTTAAGGTAGACATCTATAATCTCCGGAAGCAGTGTCCGCGGATTAAAGTTGTATTTCTCTTTTTTATCCACTTTGAGGTTAGAGCACCGTGGCCCAACTAGCGCGTCAACATTGTAGTCGAGCATGTCCGCGAGGCGCTGCACAATCTCAGGCATAGTAAAGGCGTCTGCTAGAGCATCCGTAAAAAGCTTAAGCATAGCCACAGTCTCATTGGTAAGCTGCATGTAGGAAGTGGCAGTTCTCTCCTGCGTGGCCAAGGCTTCCTCTTTGTCGTTGCGTGAATTGGTGTCAATGAGGGGGTTCTCTAGCTCCTTTTGTAAACCATGAATTTTGGTAAGCGCATTAAGAGACTCATCGAGGACAAAGGTGACATCGTTCAGTAGGAGGTTGACGAATCGAACGAAAAACTCGACGTTAACCCTACTTGATATGAGTAACAGAAATCCAGTAGTCCAATTTGCCCTCCTACTTACTCGCTCTCTTGCGAGAGATGCTCGCGATATATTGGGTTTGTCCAGATACACTTGATCACCTGAAATATCTCGTATCTGATGTTGAACTTGTCAAAGAATTGAGTATGCGTCCCAGTATTCTCAACCTCTGCCGCTGTGTTAGCGTGCGGAAAGGCGGGAGTTGCTAATGAACCTACCAATGTAGAACTTCATCAAGGAATGCAGAAGGTTGTCGGTTGCGAATGGTAGGGAGTTTAGCAGGTCTCCAAGTATCCCCTTGGTTCGGCCGTACTGAGGCCAAATTCCATAGAAGAGTAGAGAAACAAGCCCGGACTTAAGATACGGATTTTTTATATACTCCGAGCCTCGGAGGAATGTAATGCAAAAAACCACCAGCTCATCGCTCTGGGTCGACGTAATGACATGCGGCAAATATCTGTATCACACTTAATCCACCATGCTGCCGGTTAAGAATGGCCCCTAGGCTTAGGGAGTGACTTACTTGAAGATAAACTTGAAGTTGCTAACGATGTCTTCCAGATAATATTCGGGAAGGCACCGGAAGACTTCTGGTTGCATTTCAGGCAATGGTAAACTGCTAAGGTCAGTATACTCGCTCTTCCAGCTTTGCAAAGGACTTGCCTCAGTTTTCGCTTGGGGAAATCGTGGTGGGGGTCGACAATCCTTAGCATCCAAACAATAACATATCGCATGAATTGCATAGAGCGGGCCTGCGATAGGTCATCGAAGAGGACGCCCTGAACCGCAAACTTGTATGAAAGGCCATTCTCCACACGCTCGCGCATTTCCTCCATCCGCCGGTCGAAAAGGGCCAGCTGTGGCGTCTGTTATAATCATTAGTAACGCGTAATGTGGGCGGATCTACTCGGTTGTGGGGCTTACATTTACAAATTTGTGCCGTTCTGCTTCCATTCGTTCCGTTTGCTTCTCTAGGTACTTTAGGTCCTTCTCGAGTTGATCGAGTTTCGCATTAGCAGCCTCTGTCCCGTAGTGATGCGCAGCTAAGGTGAGAAAGAAAATCTCAGATATAAAGTTTGAATTCCCTTCTACGGTGGTTGAATAGAAGCGGTCGGAAGCGTTTTGGTCGGCATTCAGTTTGGTCTCCTCCCGAATTTGAATTCTGGGATGCCGTCTTAGATAGTCAACCTCAATCCTATCGATCTGGGCAGATCAGTACATAGTCGGCCCATGACATGTCGGATAATATACCTTCGATAATGTAGAATCCATGAAGGGGTCACACAGCTGGTCAAGTATGATAGTCACATTGATCATAAAACCATCGGAGGACACCGTCGCAGCATCCACTTGCAGACCTCTCCGTTTTTGGTTGGCGTTGACAGTAAGAGCGAACCAGTCTAGCATTCTCTCCCTCGACTCCTTAGATGCCCGGATGATGTGATTCACAATATCCAAAAGGTCAGCTTGATGTGTTTGCAATGACATCCGGAGTGCCTTTTGAGAATTGGCTATATATCCCTTATTACGAGTTCTTGGGCTTGAAAAATAACTCGATGTCACAACTCCTTGCAACGGCGATATTTGGAAAAAGGGGCCAAGCAGTGTCTTCTTCTCGATATCTTGGGGAGCAACCCCAGGGGGTAGGAAGAGGGACGATTTTGTTACAGCGTTCACGAGGGCAGGGAATCTAACAATATTTTTTAACGCCTTTGCTACAGTCAGTGGTCCGCTTCGGTGAGACGCTCAGGAGGAGGGGATTACGAGAATGTATGGTTTATAGTTGTCATTTAAAGTCATCGACTTCAGTTGCTTGCTGAGCTCCTCCACCGCTTCAACTAGAGCTCCCCGCACTGATTCATCGTCAGTAGCACGTAGTGACACTTCTGTCAAGAAGTCAAGACAGACGCCACGGTCATCTTCTGGGTCGAGTAATAGATGAGTTGTCAAGGGGTTTGATGGCGGGGAATCTTGGCTGTAGAATAGTTAGCTTGAAGGCTTCCATAGACACACTATACAAGTCCATGAACAAACCTAAACATCTCTGGCATCGTTATTGCAAAAATGCAATAACTCATGCATATACGTCTAGCCTCTTTTAAGATGTGATTCTTAGCATCTTCCGTCTTTCCGGACTTCATGCCCCGATACAGCCGTAACACCCTCTTCCAACATGCCAGTAGAAAGTCAAGGGGTAGCGTAGACTCCAAGCTAGAAGCAACCTCCAAAATGGCCTGGTCCAGTACACCTATATTAAGACGGACCGGCTCATTCTGTTCCTCAAGATCTCCCCGAACACCAGGAGCGTAATATAGAGGCTGCCCATGCGAATCCCGCGTCACACCTAGCGTGAGAGTCACCCTGAAGATTACACTGAGTGTCTTGTCTTCCCATGCTTCTAGTGTTTCCTTTGGACTAGCATGCGCGGTGGAGCTACGACCAAGTGATGATTTGGATCGAATTCCGCCGGACGGTGACAAATCCGTCCCTTTCATCGGCGGGCTTGAGCCAGTGACAGCTTCCTTCTCGATATTAATTTTGTTCAGCCCTAGTTGCGAAAATGGATTCGGCTGGGACGGGGGTGGGACAGCCGGTGCTCCAGAGCTCGATATACTAATCTTTGGACTCGTCTGTTCCTGGTAGGATATATCCGAAGAAGAATCCGTGGCTTTGGAGGCTGTGGTGCTGTTACTCTCTCCGCCCTCTCCTACCCTTGGTGCTGCCTGCAACTTCGCGAGGCGCTTATTCCGAATCTGTACCTAGTCGTCAGTATATCGTCACCTTAAGATGTATGGAGAGGTATCTGAGAGACTTTGTCCGCATCTGAAATCGTGTCTGACATGGCAGCGAGGTTGCCTCGTGAGCTGTACGGTGGGAGGTTTGATGAACGTGGAATAGAAGGTTCTGGCTGGACATCAATAATTACTCATCATGCTGAGGTTAGTCAATGTTGGTCGGATGAGGCTGAAGGTTTATCGTGTCTATCGGGGTTTTAGTAAGCATCGCCTCACCTATAAAATTCCAAGACATTCCAAGGGTTGCATGACGAGATCAAGGCCAACGACGAATTCTTGAGAGGCAACGCAGGAGAACAGGACAGCCTGTCATCTGGAGGGCAATTTAGACATGACCCTCATTGTCTCGCAAACTCTGAGCCACGGGACGATTTGTCGCGAAGATATCGCCGACGACGGGTCTGTGTAAGCGACATCGTCTCTCACCACAGCCAACAGCTACACGTATGTTCTACATTTGTGGCAGCAAGGGTTGGTATCAAATGGCGTTGTTGCTCAGGCACAGGACTGTCTTATCCCGTCTAGTTTAATAACTCTCGGGCAGCGACAGTTACCCAGAGCTTTTGGCGATGTGAGGACCCTAGCACTCGGCCGTGCTCCCCAAATTAATGTAGTTACGGAGCCCGCCTTATACGGATCAAGGTGGCAATCACAACAAGCTTTACATGCCATGTCTGACGGTGTATCCTGTACTATGTAGCTGGTCGATAGAGTACCCGTATTCATTTCGCTGCCGCGACCGACTGTTAATTCTTACAAGCCTCATTTCGACGGTCGGTCAGAATGTTTTTGAGTGTGGGGAAGGGTGACGTTTCTTGCGGAATTCCCGAAGCGACCATTGGCCCAAGAGCCCGCCACGGGCGTTTCAGCAACCACTTTCCGGGAGCCCAACACATCTCCGCATGGTGAGATGAGAGACCCAAGAAATAAGAGGGCCGATGGTGTGAATTGCCGTCACGGCAGGGCACTCCTGCAACCTGACGTGTTGTATGCTGTGCATCCTGTGCATCCTAGATACTCGCCAGTGTGGCTTTGCGAGTCGCAGGGTCGGAGGATGAGCAGGCAGAGCAAGTGCGACAGAGAATGCCGAAATCCAAATAAGGTAACATTCCAACCCATCGCCCCTAGGAATAAGCAACACCAGGGCCACGCTCTGCGGATCCGCTGTGGAGGCCGGGATGCAGTTGAAGCGAGGCCTCCCAACACCGGCTGTGAGAAACGCCACTGGTCGACGCCAATCAGCGGCCCAACCCTGTCGTGTTCCTGAAATTTTGCCGTGAAATTAGCTGAGGTCGGCATCCTAGCAACGGAGCCTATCGCTACCCGCAATCGCTTTGCTTCTTAACACCCTCGAGTTCCCCCTCGAATGCGTACTCTCTTTTACCTTCACCCTTCATCGAGGTCTCCGCTCTTTACCTTCTTTTATCTTCTCTTGCAGTCTTTCTCACTCAAACTACAGTCTTTCCTTATAGAGAAATTCAACACGCTACACGAAATCGACTTTCGTTCATCCTCGTCCGCACAACTCGAAGTTTGTGCTTGAATTCGGCTTGTAACGACGCTCATTCATCGTTCGCACACCACCGGAACAGCATTGATTGCTTCTGAGCTTTTCACAACTTTCCATCTTCGCTGAATCATCTAGCAAGGCGCAAACAACCGTCGCAATGCATTTCAACGCCAAGGTTTCCGTCCTTCTGATGGCCGCTGTGGCCAGTGCTTCACCCGCCCAGCCGGGCCGCCGTGACTATGGCTATTATCCACATCCACCCGCCCATAGCAATGAAACGTCCGTTGTCGATTTGCCGACAACCGTGACTGTCTTGCCGATTGCCTCCTCTATTGGAACTGGCTACTCTCTCCCCACAACCACCACTGAAGTGGTCGGACCGATTGCAACTGGTGTCACAAACTACCCTACTGGAACGGAATCTGGCGTGGTTTACCCTGTGCCTACTACAAACACCAAAGTCACGGCTGCCACATTGACCTACACTCAGGGTACTGGAGCCTCTGCCACCGTAGTGACGACTACTGTCATGCGTACCTTTACGGAGATTGAATACTATGTAAGTTGAAAGCACTGGTCTCAGGTATTAGTGACGCTACTGACTTTTCCTCACATAGACTGTGTTTATTCCTGATGGGGGTAAACATACTACCGACGCCGCCCTCCCTGTTGCTACTCATGACTCTCTTACCACGACCATCTCATCAACCTCGACCTTCACCACAACCATCACTGTCTTCCCCGTCGATTCTACTGACAAGCCCGTCTATGGGGCCGACGTTACTGCTGCTGGGGTCCCCACTGGGGGATGTGCATCACCTGTCACTGTTACCGTCACAGCCCCTGGATCAACTACCACTGTTGTAAGTTTCTAGATGTTGCCTATCACTCGCAAGTCTAACTCTTTGAACAGACTGTAACTGCCAGCCCCGAGTATGCCAACCCTATGACAACTGCCTCCGAGGTGGAACCGGTACTCACTAGCAGTAAATTTTACGGTAATGGTACATCGACCACGACAACAATGCCAGGAAGCATGAAGCACGGTCACCCCCATAGCTCTGGTCACATTCCAAAACCAATCCACACTCTTCCAACTGGATACTTCAGGGTTTGATCCATTCAGAAGTATTGGCGAGCAGAATACACTGCAAACCCGACTTTAACGTTGGAGTAGAGAATCACTTGGTTATCTTCTCCATTTCTTCACCTTCTATTCTTCACTTCAGTTGCCAGGTGCCTAAGGAGGTTTGGTTTGATGTTATTCTCTGGAAAGAAGATTTTTGTGAAGCAGTTTTTTTTTCTGATGTCATGCCGGACTGCTGGACAATTTCGGTCTCCAAAAAGTTAGGGGGGGTGTAAATATGGTCTTTTGGACCACGCTCTGTCGGTTCAGAACGATCATTTTGCCTCTTCTCATCGGAATTGAAAGGAATGGTGCCAAAGATCCCCTAGATTTCTTACATATGTAGCATAGCGAGAGTCACGAATTTGCATATCTGTTAGAAATGTCAGTGATCATGAATTTCGTCCTTGAGGGTCTGCTCGCCATCCCTGCCGATATCAAAACTGTTAATGCCTAAGAAGTCTAGCCGATAGACGATATTGCACATCTTCGATACAGGGGTGCCTCGAAGCTTAGGGAGATCCGATGAGCCATCTGGGGTCAACCCTTTCCCCGATAGGGCGGGTGGTTGGAACACGTTACTCATGGGCTTTTGAGGTGTCAAGTAAACCTCCCCAGCGTAACGGTGACTTGAGACTCGAGTGTTGGGCGAGTGTTGAGCGAATGCTAGACGAATGTCCTACCGCCGCGCCTTATGCTAAACCCTGCGAACAAGCCGAGTCCATCCACGGCCTCGGAATCGAAAGGAATAGTTTTTGCCTCCCTCACCAGCCACGGCGCTAGATCTCTCGTTCGTCACCCCTCCCCGTGCTACTCGCATATACGAAATGCGTTCAATCTACCTTGCCAAACCAACTAAGCCACCTCTCTCGTGCACGACAAGAGAAAAACAAGGTTGAGGCCAAAGAGCGCACCCCGTCCTGAAATATAGCTTGTCTTGCCCTGCCCAGCCGCTCCGCCCCGGAATAGCATGATACACATGATAATTCTAAAATGATCTTGTGGGAGGATTATGTAGCACACGCGTCCAGCAGGTAGTACAAGACACGGATTCGGATTCGGATTCGGATTCGAGGATCAGCCTTGGTACGGAGCGGGATAGACCGCTGAAACAGCGTATTGTTATGAAGGACCCCCCGCCGCGGTAGGAGCAGGATATCGGCTTATCAATTTGACATGACAGGGCGACAAGCACAAGCCCTCTCCCCGCTCCGAAATTTGAAAAAGAGAATCATGCCTTTTATTTTCCTTACTTTTTTAGGCAATTCTAAAAGGAGGGATCTCGTGTGTGGAACACAAGGGCCTCTTTTCGATCTCTTTGATGAAAGGGGGAGATTATTTCATGCACCGCGATAATTACCGGATCAGGCAATTTGCTTAACCGTCTCCCGCAAATTATTTGGTTTAGGGGAGCCGAGCCGGATGGGGCTGAGAAGCCGTTTGTTTGTCCGATGGATTTTCTCCGCCAAGGGAAAAAAAAATTAAAAAAATAAATAGCATCCATGTCGCTCAGCAGTTAGAGAATTATCTGGGCAAACAACGGCCGACTCACATCACATCGCAGCACCTATCGCTTTTTTGTTCGAGCGGATCGATGTCTTTCCGGCGCGGTGGGATATGTAGCTTCGGCGGCACAGGCTCATCTAACCTGTAACATGGCAACGCGAGATGAGAAAGGGACCGGAGCGGCACAAAGGCCAATGGGAGAAAAAAAAAAAGGATTCTCGTAACGTCGATCTATTCTCTTTTGTCATGTCTCTCTTCTCACTGTTGCGCTGTGTTGGAGGCTATGGGAATGAATTAACCCTAGCATAGCCAGCGTGATGCCTGGTCTTGTGGAAAAGAACCAAGAAAGTCCTGTTCGTCTGGGGGCTTCAGAAGTAAGGCCAAGGGGTAAGGGGTAAAGAGAGCTCTCTTGGAACGTGCTGGTGATACAATAAATTAGGAAGGGGAGAATGGAGGGCCCATGGGAACGCGTACTCCCGGACACTCGGCTGGGAAGAATCCAGGGAAAAGAGACGACCGCAATACCCCACAGCATGGTGCGGTAGACAAGGTGTATATATAGGTATATATATGCAGTCGAACGCTCCTACATGCAAAGCTAGTGGTTCAAAAAAAGAAAAAGAAACACGAGCCCAGACCTGCGGTAATCGCGCGTGTTGAATGATACAGGGGAAACGCAAAGTATGAATGGACAGCAGAGAACGCCTCCCGTTACCCTCTTTCGACAAGAGGGGGCGATACCACGAAAACACAGTGGAAATCAATATAGCCCAGGTGAAGGCCATCCCTTTCTAAAAGACCATCAAAAACCCACCATTTTTGCTGTCGAATTGAAAAGTTTTTCTCTTGTTCTTAATAATTAATGCCCCTTCCGATCCTCAAGTCGTCTAGTCTCCGACAACTCCTCAACTCCATACTCCGGGCCTGATTCATCTTCTCCACGTCCTGGAAAAACCACCCTTGTGCGTCCTGCATCAGCCTGCCCCGCTGGTCGATCTCGTTCTCGCACTCCATCTGCAGTTTGTTCACATAGTTTTGCTCTGCTCTGAGGTCCAGCTGGCTCAACTTCCGTAGGCTCCAGTCGCTGACCTCTTCTGGGTTGAGGTAGTAGTCAACTTTCAGCCGAGGGGTCGTGCGGTGCATGGTGTACGGTGGCGAAGGGGAGTCGAAGCGGAGGTTGGGTCCTGGGGGGCTTTGCATGGAGGTCGAGAAGAAGGTGGAGAGTATAGGTAATAGAACGAGGAGGAGGAGTGGTAGGAGACCTGAGAGTGAGGCTGAGAAGGTTGATGCGGGTGCTTCATCACCCCCGTTGGCATCACGCGGTCGCCGCCGAGGGCGATTGCCCCCGAATTGGTGGACACGGAACCCAGAACCACCGCCCATATTGAAGAACACCTGGGGTGCATCGAACCCACCTGTATGGCTTGTATGAGCAAGCGTGATATAGTTTATGATGTCCATACGGGGCTGCGACGTACCAAACTGTGCAAACCCGCCACCACCTCCAAAGAACCTGTTAAACAACTCTTCAGGCGATATCTCTTCTTCCCATACTGGCCCCTGCCGCGCCGAGCCAGGAGTTCTACCTCCGAAAGCACTCTCGAATGGCGATGACGTGGAAGATGACGAACCGGCAAACCGGTTGTCTGGGTCTCCGCCAAATGTATCGTACTTTTTCCGCTTGTCTGGGTCAGAGAGGACTTGAAACGCGCGAGAGACCACTAGAATAGCAAATACATATACATATGCGTTAGCCATATAGGTTCTGAGGACAATGTATACTCTTTAATAAGTCGAGGGCATTCCCATCAGGTATCAGCCCTTCGACAAACAACCTGAATCTATCCAATCGGTAGTACCTCCGTTACATAACGCTCCTAGGGCTGAGGAGAATGTGACGCACACTTAAAAGCCTCATCTGATCCTTCATATCCATTCTTATCAGGATGCGTGAGTAAGCTTAACTTCCGATACGCCTTTTTAATCTCAATGTCCGTCACGGACTTTTTGACTTCTTCGAGGCCCAGGATATCATAGAATGCCGTCGGGGAGCATCTCCGCACCCTTACTACAGCGGTCTTTTGCTCGATTGTATATTTGCGGTCCTGATTGCCCTGCTTATGCTCCCGTGATTGTGCGCTGCTGCCACTGCCGTTGGGCTGGGCGCCCGTGGTTGAGGCGGAGGGCATAACGAGTGTCGACCGTTCTCTGTAGGGGACAACAGCGACGACAGCAGGTCTTATAAGGTCGACTTGCCCAGCGTGACAAAGATGTACCCAGTGTTGTTGTTGTTGTTGTTGTTGTTTGGGCGGTGTGTTCTAGGTAACGCGATGGTCCTTTGTTCTGGAAGGTGGTCTTATTCTATAACCGGCTCGCTCGATAATCGCCAATGAGCTTAATGAGAAAATTCAATAAGTTTGCTGGGCGACACTTACCTGTCACGTGCAGCATTACAAGACACCGCAGACCCGACAGCTTCTTCATGACGTGGGGCGTCTCAGTCCATAGAGCGTTGAACTTACATCTGCACCCAGCACCAGAAACATTCAACTGGATCTCTCTCTTCTTCTCCACAACTGCACCGGCAACACAGCAGCACAGCAATGGCCGACCCATCACATCCGCCCTCACCGCCTATGGCAACTCATGCATACACATCGCTCTTCCACACCGCGAAAACTTATGGCGGTAAGCCTCAAATGAATGTGAACAGTCAAACTGAAGGATGCAATCTCGATCTGGAACATATGTTCATCCGTATATCTTTCGCATGCTATACGCATTCTGACTGGTCGTGCATCTCCTCAGAATCACCTTACCCTCCCGGGTTGACTGCACTTCTAATTGCCGTCCCCAACCCTCTGCGACCCCTGCCGCTCCTCTTCTCTTCTGTTCTTGGTCTAAGCTCCTGTCTCTCATTCAGCGGCTACCACATTGATGCTGCGGGTATATCTGCTGCCTGGTCCGCACTATACATCATTGCTGCGTCTAGACGCAAGCAAAATTTTATAGGGAAATTCAGTAGAGCTGGTGTTTTAAGAGGCATGACGGTGGGGGCATGTGCGCTGAATGTGCTGGCTGGTGGTTTGGCTTATGCTTTTGGGCAGAGGAGTAAGGAAGATGAGAGGATCCGAAAGGGAGGTAATGTTTGAATTTTTGGAGTTGTCTAATTTGAAGGAAGGAGGTGTTAAGGCAGGATTCTACCTCCACCTGTCCATAGGGCAGTTGCGTCAGCATTGTGCAATTCGCCCGTTTTTCCGTAAATAACCCTATTTCGAGGTATAGAAATAGACGTGGCCCCTCACGGGACGGTAATTCGTTAGGCATGTAGCATATAACTGCCTATGGCTCTTTTGCAGGCAGTCTCATGAGCTTGAATCACCACAAGCGCTAGCTCCAAAACATTACCTCACCGTCCAGGAGTACTAATTCAAGGGGGATTGCTCATATAGGGGCGCCTATTGCAACTATTACACCGAGATGAATGCGATACGATAGTGGTAGCAAGTCAATAACGAGAGATGGGAAAGCAATCAATAACAGTATAAATTAAGGGTGAAATAATCCTCGACACACGCACACACGCAAGACCAACCAGACGATACTTAGCAGAGACAGATGTAGGCACGGATGATGGCGGCTACAGGAAAGAGACCAGGTGGATGAAAGATCAAGTTGCAAAGAGCTAGAAAAGAGGACATCAATATTGCAAACTAATGCCACCTCCATCCAGTCTACCAGCGAGACCTCCCTACGCATCGATCCTCATCATTATTGGTATACTCCACTCAAACAGTCGAACGCACTTTAGTGACCAACTAGATGGGAGTGATGAATGATTCTAAGATCAAGCAGCCGCTCTTGCAAAGTGGTTCGTGACCGTGACGGCATCATTGTTGATGAGCACCACCCCGCCGAGCTAGAATGGCACCACGACAAATCAAACCCCGAGTGACGGACGTACCACTCCAAAGCCTCGCCTATAACAAAAGCCCCACCCAACCACTCCACCACTCCACTCCTTCAGCCTTCCTATCCTCACCTGTTACCGGAAAAAGGAAAGATACGCGATTACAAAATCAGGCATTTCTTCTTCTCCTTCTTCTTTGTGAGGAGAGCAGCACGAGTAGCATGTTCGAAGACTTCACGCACACCTTCGTTGGTCTTGGCAGAGCACTCGAGATACTTGTAGGCGTAAATCTTCTTTCTCACCTCTTCGCCCTGTAATCCAAGATGGCCCCATTAGCAATATTCGATGGAGGCCGCACGAGAGGCCATGTAATGCACAGCAACCAGGGATGGCTAATATAGAGATAACGAATGCCAACGGCACATACCTGTTCTGGGGTAACTGGTTTCTGGGAGGTCTTGTGCAATTCCTCAATGGTCTTCGGGTCGTACCTGAGATCCTTCTTGCATCCAACGAGGATGATAGGAAGTCCCTGGCAGAAATGGAGAACTTCCGAGATCCACTAGTGCACCATAATACGTTAGCGAACACTCATCAACACCACATATAATATCATCAAAGAGGAGTAACATTGATAATACCTTCTCCTGAACGTTATCTAGGGAGTCGGGGGAATCAACAGCAAAACAGATGAGGATGACATGCGAGTCGGGGTATGAAAGTGGTCGGAGACGGTCGTAGTCCTCCTGGCCAGCTGTATCCCACAACGCTAATTCAACATGCTTGCCATCGACTTCTACGTCTGCGACATAGTTCTCAAAGACGGTGGGAACATAGACCTGTGGTCATGAAACTCGTCAGTATAACTGCTCGTGCGGAAATAGCTTGCGTTGAGGTCACAATGTAACTATCGCTAAGCTGACGCGGACGGCCAGAACCGGCTAAAACGCCGGAATATCGCAGGACAGGAGAAATCTGACCTCAGGGAATGTTCCTTTGGAGAAGACACTAATATGATATCGATAGTTAGCCATAGAGAACTGGTTGCGAAAGACAAATCAACGATAAAATCGGAGTGTGGTCGACAAGCACTAACATGAGCAAGCAAGTCTTTCCGCAGGCACCGTCACCGACGATCACAAGCTTGCGTCGAATTTCAGCCATCTTGCTTGACAGCAATGTAAGGTTAATTTACTGAGATTTCGAGGTAGAGATTGAGTTGGAGATGTGGAGGATAGATGAGGGTGAGGTTGAAGGGCGAAGGTGATCCGGGATGTTGTTGAGGAAAGGTTGGAGCGAGGCTGGCAGGGTTGATCTTGTACCGTAACAAGCCTGCAGCTTCCAGCAAGCAACTCGGGTGTCTACCTTTAGAGGAATATTAGGTAGAGCTTGAAAAATAGCCAGAAAATCCGACAATACAAAATAATGGATTCGATAACAAATAAATATCAGGGAAGATCGCTGGGGCCTGTTCAAAGGTATATTCCGTACCTAACTAGGCTGCAATACGGTAGGGTTGGAAGTTGAGCATGTCTGAATAGCATTTTAAGGGGGACTGGGCGGGTTTGCCGAAGCCGCAATTCATTCATTATGTATGCATCGATTATTCATTCACTCTTACGACTGGACAGAACAGAAGCTACGCTGGCATTGCAGGTCAAACGGCCTCCGAGTGAATTACAATGTTTGCTGCCAACGGCACTCGAATGCGTATCGAGAGATGCATATACATGTCCACGCGATATCTATGCCGCTGCAGGTAGACGGCGCATCTGTTCGTTCTGTTCGTCCTGATTTTGCGGCATGAAATGATGATGGTTTTGTTTGGGCAATGCAACATCTCACGCCGCCTGAACAGGGAACGAAATATTGTGCTCAACGGCATGAAGAGACCATCCAGAGTTAAAGGGATCAACGGCGTTGGCGCGATCTTGTGGCTAGAGCATAGCCTGGATACAGGAGTCAGGCAGCAACATGTGTGTCTAAGATGGCTCAACTTTCAGCTCTTCAAGGGTGGGCGAGACCAGCGGGAGTAAGCTCCTTCCAAGAACATACCTGCCCTGCACCTTGGTCGGTAGTCTGATGCGGGTGGACGTTAGTTCTGTCCAGTGACATGTGAAGCCATCATTCCTGTTTTGATAACTCCGTGGCTTGTATTGCACAACATACAATCAATATGCTCCGAAACAAGATGAAAGACCCACTTGCACTGCCCCGGAACGAAGGCCCTGACCCTGATCGCTCCCTTGTGCCAGTAGACTTCGCCAGTGGTAATGTCGCTATTGAACGTCATATGCCGGACCGGACCAAATAACCGGTGCTGGTTGAACATGTTTTAAGTTGTGATAGTTATGACTGGAGTTCGTACTGCACTTGTACGTGCATCTTCGACAAAGCGCGAGCACAATGGCACAGTTTGGCACGATAGGTTTCTCGCTAAAGCACAACGTTCATTAATGGTCATTTGGTAGTTCGAGCGTTGCACCCCTCAACGTTAACTGCATGTTGCGTACCTCTACCCGATCAGGGCGTCCCGTCCTTAGTCCTTATCCTAAAATCAATATATTGAAGTCCTCTTTCGTTCTAATCTAGTCATACTTAATCATATTTCGGGATATCAACCTCCATGCACTCTCAGCTAGCCCAGCGTCTGCGACGCAACTCCTTATCCTCAGTGCCGCCGCAAAGGTCTTCCCCAGATTATTCGACTACGCTAGCAGATCTTTCTGCGCATATCCTCTACCGATCTCCACTTCCCTCCCAGTCTAACCTTCCTATCTTTGTTCTGAATGCTGCCGCCTTCCCTGATGCTAAGGAAGTTGACTACGATGTTCTGCTGCCATATGTGCTGTCTCGCCTGCCAGGAGAAGAGGAATTGATTGGAGGAAAGGGCTACGAGGTCCTTTTCCTGTCTGGAGGAGGGGATGACGGCACGACAACAACCAAGAAAGGGAGGCCTGGGTGGGGATGGTTTGTTCAAGCTTACCATGTGGTGAGTGGCCTGTTAAGAAAGAGGTTTGACGATCCGAGTTGCTGATATTCCCGTGGCGAAACTACAGTTGACCAGGGCAATGCGAAAGCGGTTACAAAAGCTCTACATTGTGCATGAGAGGGCGTGGGTGAGAGTTCTGGTGGAGATGTTTTCGACCATTGTCTCGCCCAAATTTCGGAAGAAGATAATTCATGGTTAGCTCTACTGGGACTTAGTCAAGTCGGGATATCCTTGGGGATTTATTGAGCTGACTTACGTGAGCTCTAGTTTCTACATTTACTGCTCTTGCACTGCATCTTCCTATCGAGGACCTCCTTATCCCACCCTCAGCCTATCTCCACGATCGGCGCCTCTCCCCAGATATACATGCACCTTATGTAACGGGCCGCCGAGCATTTTCCGCCAGACAACCGCTTCCGATGTCTCCAGAAGGAGAACGGAGGCTACCCAGGGTTCTCCGAGAAACTTCAAGTTTCGTTTTGCTAAAAGACAACGTTAAGAACGAGGGGATATTCCGCATACCACCTCACAATCGCTTAATCAGTGTCCTGAAAGAGGCATATAACCGAGGGCAGAAGTTCATTCTATGGAAGGAGGATAACGTCGTGCTTTCTATAAAGAGGGTTGGAAACACTGAAGGTTATGGGGTGATCGAGGAGATTGATCATAAGGAAGGCTACGGTCTTCATCTCGCCACGGGTCTGATTAAACTGTGGTACCGGGATCTCCGTGATCCGGTACTTTCACAGTCTTCGTATAAGGAAACAGAGCGTCTCTTTGGAGACAGTAACACACCAATATCTATTGAGCAACTGAGAGAATTCTTCTCGCCGGATTCGGAGTGGTCACCCTTGCTAATAAACTCAAGATTGATTATGACGAATCACCTACTCCCTCTGCTAGCAGAAGTTGCCGCATATCGTGAGTATAACAAGATGACACCCTTCAACTTGGCCGTCTGTTTTACACCAGCATTGATACGTGGTCCAGATCCAGTGGAAGATGTTAGGATAGGTGCGATTGCAAGGAGGGTAATTGAGGCCGGAATTGAGCAGTGGAACCAGGGTCTAATGGAGGCCTGCGGTGTTGGTGTCAACCAGTTTAGGCAATCTCTGCAGCCCCCCAACAGGGCTCGAGATTATGAGGACCCGTTGGAGGAGAAGCCGAGACTACTTCCACGAACGCCTACGGTCGAGGTAAACACCGAAGGGCAATCGCAGGGCATTATTCTCGAAGATAGAGAGATCTCTTCTCTTATAGTAGAGAAACCACCACCGTTACCACCACGCCGGCCGCAACCATCTGAGAGAGAAGGCCTGACACAGGCGTTGAGGAGGAAGCCTGTTCCACCACTCGCAGCCCCACCAAGGTATTCTGTAGCCATGGGTGAACAAGCCAGCAGTCTTGAGAGCTCTCCCGTGGACTATATAAATGTCGCCGACAGTTTTAGAAGTGCGAATCGGTCCGGGACTGAGGACACTGGAGCCGACGAAAAGGGAGCCCAAGGAGATCGAAAATTAGTGGAGGAGGGTCATGAAGGTTCTCAGAGCTCTAATAAGTTGATCGATATCTATGACATCTCTCTGACCGTCGGGCAGATTGACGATAAATCTACCACCAACGCAACGCCACCACCTGCAGACTCGAAAACTAAAATATTTAAGAATACTGGTGATCTCCATAATTCTGGTGGTCCGCGAGTGGGTTCGGAAGAGGGCAGGATGGTGTTGCTACAGCAGCCGTCGCAGACGTTATCAGTTAGCACCTCGTTACCAGGCTTGACCACATGCTCCACTAGTCTATCCAGTCATTTGGAGACACCAAACAATGTTCAGGACCTCACAAGTGACTTAGGAGGTGCTCTACATCTCTCTCCTAGCCCCCATGTACTCCATAGAAAAGAGGAGCCCTCTTTTACTAAACCAACCTGGACTGGCTCTTCACGGTCTGTATCTAACCCGACCCCCTCAAGCACGTACCTAGCTTCCACTACCGTCGCCACGATACCGAAGTCAACGTCCAAAACCCCGACGATCCTCAACCTCGCAAAACCCATCCACCCCTTAGCGGGTCTTTCTCGCAAGGTCTCACTAAATCACTTGCCCAACGGCATCGGCGGCAACACACATGGTAGTTGTAGCACTAGCTCTACCTTCAGCAATGCTACTATCAGAAGGCGTCCTTCGATGGGTCTCTCCCAACGCATTGAAACGCTCAAGCCATCACAGACAGAAAAGTCCGACCTGAGATCGCAACCGAAAAAATTGATGGTCGGCGAAGGTACAGTAGGAGATTTGCGGAAACTGTATGAGGAGAGGGCCGGAGCTGCTAGGAAGCTTGTCGAGGCAGGGAAGGTGAAGGTCGGGGTTGAGTGAGACACGTTCCGTTTGGTTTCTTACCTGATCTCGCTACCTTGTCAAAATTCTTCCATTCCGCCGTTCTGCATTCTGCATCCCGCATTTCCGTTTTCCTGGGAAAATATCTTCACAAGCTTTCTAATAGTGTTAATATCGGGGGTTGACAAGCTTACTTCGTTCCGCCGTCGTTTCCATCTAGATGGGTTTCCGGACCTACCTTTCCTACAGTAATCGGGATATCATGGTTCCATTTCTCTGGCATGAAATAAAGTCCGGGATGGCTATGACAAACGCTGGGGGCATCAGCCCCTGATGGGTGCATGCGTACATTAAAAGCATATATGCTCAATCCACCGGCCTTGGATCAGCCTTAAGTACTTTCCCGGTTTTGCTAGGGTTATTTAAAAATTCTCTCCAACCTCCTAGAAATGCTTGCCTGTTTACAAAGGCGCGGGGAAACCATTAATTACCATTTTTAGGACTCGGGCACGAAAATTCTATGGCTGGCGAAGCCTTGATAGCTCTAACTCCATGAAACAAGCATGCTGACCGCCATATACACTCAAAATCTTCAGTTTCCAGCCCAAAACTACCATGTTATTTTCATGCTCCAATTCATCCTTGGTGATTCCTCTAGTGCCCACTACCCACCCTGTGCGTTAAAAATGCCCACCGTAAACTCTATACTCGAACACAGCCTAAACACTTCGTCTGTCCTAGACTGCGCTGTCCCCTTTTCTACTCACCCAGTTACCGCTATAAAGCCGACGGGTGTGGAGGGTAAAAGCCGCCGGACTGAAATCTATAACAATGCCAAGAGGTTATATGAGTGGGAAAATACAAAGGAAAATGTAGCCCTGTAGGGCGATGAGCCTGTCTGGTGTCTGGTGTATGAGGGAAACAAATGAAAAGACAATTTTACAATGCTTCGGTGCCCAAGAGAGCCGCCACTGTTATGCTCCAGAACTCCAGATGACAATGTGGTAACAAAGGAAATTTTTTGCTTTCTGAGAGAAACCTCGGGGTAAGGAGCGTAATATAATCGCTACATCATAAGTATATAGGGAGAGGCTTAGGAAGATGGAAGGGGCTATCCGTGTAGTGTCACGACCCGACTCGGTCATCACTAGAACTTGGGCGCATGACACCTGAAGGGAATTTGACGTCCTGAAGGAATTTCAAAAACGCGGCCTTCTTCGAAGGTTTCCGTTGCAACTGTGATGCGAACTGAACCATCGGCCCGACGATGTCTTCATCGCCCAATTTTGGAAACTTGCCCTCACTTCGTGGATCGTTGAGAGACGGGATCTTCATCAGCGCCATTGGTGTAGCAGCAGCTTCAGAGAGCATTACTGCGTTCACGCCGTTCTCTTCTGCTGTCTTAGAGATAGTAATCTCGTCATACCGCCGCCATTGTGAGTCGATTTCGGTCCACTTCTCTTCTGTGAGCCTATAGGTCTTTGATGTGATGCCATAATGCTCGCCCATGCGCACTAGATGTTTGGCAAAGTTGCATCGAGCAAGATCCCAATTGGCGCGTATTTGTTTGCAGGCAGCCAGGTCAAATGCTTCCGGCAGATAAGGTTCTGGTTGGATATTGAAGTTTGCATGACCGAGTCTATTAGCCCATTCGTCGGAGTCGCCTATGAGTATTGGAGGGATCTCGTTCGAGGGCACAAGGTGACCAGGTTTATGTCGGTGGAAGGAGGAGATCGACGCATGGGTGGATAGCGGGGGGGTAGGAGGCCGGCCAGCAGATGAGCATTCCTTTGTTTGAGGAGTGGTGGGAGTATTCGCAGGAGTATTGACAATGGAGAATGGCTCCCTCAATTCAGCTACCGTTGGAGACTGTAGAGGAGATTGAATCGGGGATTCCAAAGGAGTACTGGATCCAGGAATCAGAAGCGGCGGAAGCAGCGGAGTGGTGGCGATACCATCCCAGCTCGAGGAGTATTTGTGTGGATTTCGGGTATCAACAGGGGAAATTTTATAGCTCTCCTCGTCTTCTTCGTCGAGTACACTTCTCGCTGGTGAGGGAGGCATCTGCATGCCAAATTGCCCGCCGGGAGACTGTGTGATAGACCCCGACGAAGATAGTGATTGACTTTCAGCAGTATGGGTGGAGATAGCTTCGCGTAAATTATCTGCTGTGGAGGTTTGCACACTTGACTTCTTGCTTTTCCATCGCTTGGGAAGCGATGGCAATTTGTTGCTGAGGCGTGTTGCGATGCTCGCAAATCCTTCTGCACGGTGCTTTTTAGCTTGGAGGTTTGGTGAAAAATCGCCGTCGCTCCAGAAGCTGTCCGTAAGATCGTACTCGATAGTAGAAGGCAACACAACAAAAGACCGAGTGGCATCGTTCCCACTTTGGCCACAATCATAACCTAATAAACAAGATTAGCCCCAAGGTCATTATAATAGCTGTTTGTTGCGGGAATTGGCACTCACATGAACAGTCCAGTGGACTGGAAAATAAATCATACTGTTCATCCTCGTTCACCTCCAACGCTTCCTCTTCAACGTCAGGTAAATAACATTTCGCAGACCCAAATGAATCGAAACGGTCATGGCAGGGACTAGTCTTTAATCCGCTCAGATGCATTGCATCCGCCGAAGAGCCAGGACTCGACGTTTGACGATGCCTCGCAGAAAAGTTTGGGGTAACTGGCGAAGGAAAGTCTGATGCAGACGAGTTCTGGGTGCGGAGCGAAGCTGATAGCTCTGGGGATTCAATGTCATAGTCCGAGCTGAGGCTCGGCTGTCGGGCTTGCGCTTCTACCAGCTGGGGAAGTATCAGTGGTCTCAGTTTGCAAGGCATATTGATGTCGCGCGACAACCCATGAAATTGGTGATAATCGGCTTCGTAATATGTCTTAAAGGTTGAGGCGAGGCATCCGTGGTGGTATTCAGTGCTTATCTACAAACCGGTACTACGTGGCTGTGAGTTGTAGGACTGCTGTGGATATTGGGGAATGCCACGACCTAAGGCAAACCACGTACTTTGTTTGGATGCAGGAACGAGAGAACTTTCCACGAGTTAGCTTGGGTCTTCAGTCGCTTGGGGACCACACCCATGAAGGAGGAGGGGGAATAACGAATGAAGCGGACAATAGTCCCACGTATTCCAGCATGACTTGGGTGACACTTACTGGGCGAATGGTCAGATGGGACGAATTACAGCGACATATTTTGGGTTTTGGTACTGAGGATAGATAGGAAAGAAGAGAAGGTGGGGAGAACAGGGTGGGCGAAGCCCGTGGCTTTGAGGCGTAGTCCAGACGTTCACGCGTGCTATTTTCTTGTGCGGGGTTGGAGAGTAGCTCCGGTCACAGCGTTGGTCAGCGAAGGCCTATGCTGTTGCGTATACGGCTTGGAGTTGTCTGGAGAGCCGAACGTAGAGTACCTCTAACCCAATCCTGGCGCCCGGAGGCAAAGGGGAAGGGAAAAAGGAAAAATTATGCCCCAACTACTCCGTAAAGTCATTGCGTAGCCCCGAAGGAAGAGACCGGGTCCTGTTGGGGGTGTTTCCACCGTTTTCCCCCTGCGCCGCGAACAAGGATAAACACTCCGTGTGCCAATTGGGTTTCGGAAGCACAAAGTATGTGGACTACATACAAAATACGGAGTACTCTAACTCAAGATTTTTCATTGTGGTCAGATTCAACCGCTCACTCCGCAACTGACTGAAGCCGAAATGGGCAAAATATACAGATAGGTAGTAGGATGGGTCGGAAGGGCACAATCCCCAGCGAGCAATTGAGTGCCGCGTACCTACAGGAAGTGAGTTGTCCAACCAACCAAACAAGCAGTACCTGGTGGTGTGTTTCTATCCTTGCGACAGCTATTCTCTACTGTGTATGTACACAGGCATAGCTTGAGGCACAACATCTCTTGGATTTAGATTCGTTTGGATCAACGTCAGCGATCACGGCAGACTAGAAACAACACGACCATCGTCCACACACCATCATGTAACGCATAGGGACAACTTCCAGCTCCCGGTTTCCACTCGATCGGTTCAATCGCAATCCCTGTTTTCGCAAGCAGCCACCGAGGCATAGACACTTCCCGTGTCGCTTCCGCAAAACACGCAATAGCCGGTCATTCGGTATTCCACACGCAGGGATCAGCGCAAACTTTGCTGCCGAATGGATAACCACCTGCATTAGCTGCTTCAACTGCTGGTTGAGCCTTTGTAACAACAGAAAACAGGATGCTTTTTGCAAGGGTATCCCGAAAGAGTGGCAGGGTCGTCGGGATTCTGCGCAGGGACACGGTCATTAAGCAAGTGGCCGAGACTCATGATTTCCAATCCAGGTATGCAAAAAAAAAAAAAAACCTTAGGAAAGATAGGTAGAATCACGAAATCAGCTTGTAGGTAAAGATACTACGTAGTAGACTATTGTTAAACTGATTTATCCCACACTAGGATAAGGCTGTCTTTGCAAGCACAACGGCTTTGCAGCGGTAGTTCGCTTGGCAACTGAGGGCTGCGGACTGCCCTAGTCATGCAACGTAGTCAAGAGAGCAAATGGAATGATTCTTGCGGCAAAAAATAGTATGACAAGAACCGACGTGTCGTGGGGACGGGTTGGCATGCAAAAGGCGGTCTCGCACTTGCCCCGACATTTGCAACACGCCGGAATAGAAATCCAGTCTCCAGACTTTGGAATTTAAATCCAGTATTTGCTCCAAATTGCCCGCTCCTCATCTGTGCCCTCAAACTGCAAGACCTCAAAATTAGAGTGATCCTGGAGGCAGGTCCAGTCAGGCTATGCGTAGAGCGGGACTTACATGGAAGTCAATTCTAGTAATGTCTGCAAATCCCTCCTTCAGAGTCGGCTCTCGAAACCTTGCGGAGAAGCTCGTGAAAGCCACCGTGGGCAACATTGCCCTCTTCTCAGGGTTTAGCTGCTGGCCCGGTAGGCATTGTCAGTGTATATCTAAAAAAAAAAAAAAAAAGCCAAACTTTGAACTCTGTATCATATCCACAATGCGTATCTCCTAGCCAAACTTCTGCAGGAACTGAAGGGAGTTTGAGTGGTATTGGAGTAGTCTCATCACAGCATAAATCCAAAAGATGGATTAAGATGTTACTCACAGTGCCACAGTTCAATGCCCTTATGGCATCGTTGTGTAAACATAGCCGCGTTGGGGCATTGAAGTATATGCACCGAATTGGCACGTCATGTTTTCGGGCCATTTGAACCCACACGGCCCGTGTATCCGGATCCGCGTTCGTGTTATCTCGGGAGTACATTAGTCAATCCCTCTCAGCAGGTGCAATTACGACAAGAAGCCCTACGATGGCTTACCGATAACGATAGGTTTACCTTCGGAGAGGTACCTTGAAGCGATCTGTATGCATTTCTCTCGCTTTTGGAAGGTCACTCAGCTTGCTCACATGTTATACACAAACACGGCGCTGTGCATGGAACGGGATATAACCATACAGTCTTAAGAAGGTCTTGATTGACCCGTTCATATCCAAGCGGTTTCACGTGCCTCCAATAGAATGTCGACTTACCCGATCCAGGACCACCACAAAACATAACGACATCTATAAGGCGCTCTTTGCTGAAGACAGTGGTGTCTAATCAAGTTTAGCATTCTTAGAGCCGTAGAGGAAGACTGGTTTAACACAAAGCAAAGGGAGTTGTGGAGCTAAACTTACTTGAGGCAACTGGTGGTAATCTAGGTTTATTTAGGTACATTGCGGGATCGAAGTCTCGCGTGAAGGGTTTTGGAGGTTCATGCAGGAAGAGCTCCTCGGGGGTATGAAATTGAATCCCGACATTCGCGGCAAAATCCCTGCCTAGACTGTAAGAGCAAATGGTGCAGGAAACACGGGTGGAGATGCAGACCTGTCGGAGCAAGAAAAATCTTGACTACCTCCGTCGACAGCTGGCCGACCCGCAGCATCACCTACGAAGAACGACCCTTCTAGATCAAGTGATGCGTTATCCAGATCATAGTCCTCGAGCATCTCATCCCACATGCCAGTACGTGGTTTCCGGTACTTGTCTCTTCTAGTAGCGGCATAAACGGAAATTGGAAGATTTAACTGAATGAGTAACGCAGCCAACTTTCCCTTAAAGGTGGCTAGGTTCTTCTGGTCTCTCTTGGCGGTTTTAGGATCACCCTTCAGACTCACAGCTCCTTGGTTGCTGAAGACTACAAGTAGATACCTGTTGTAGTTAGGTTAGCTGTATATTCGCGGTGACTATGCTCGGCGATAACGACCACACACCCCTCAGCATAGAGATTCTTTAAGGTGGGCGGTACGACATCATCCCACCACTTCCAATCTGAAGCATCCTTCCCGAATTTGTTTCCAGATGCCGATTTGATTATCGTAGAATCCTAGAGTATATTCAGGTTATCTCCCCGTGCCTAAATAAGTGGCGGTGTTCGCTATACGCACAAGATCGAAGCCCGCTATGCGGCGACGTTTTTTTGGAATGTTGGCCCTCTCATTTTCTTCTGGATGGTGCTTGGCTATCAAAAGACTGTCATCGATAACGCGCCATGTGATCTTATCAGGTTCTTTCTCGGACACTGGAGTGAAGAAATTGACGACAGCGTTTTCTTGAAGACGGATATCAGCACGGATGGCATAAAGAAGGCTGAAATTACTCACGAGTTGTCATCGATATCTGTTTTCTTTTAGTTGGCGGAGGAGATATCGACGTATCCTTGGTTGCGGCTCTACGCTTCAACCCACTCCGTGGGAGGGGGCCCGACATCTTAACAGAAAAACCGCTCGTGGGAATTCTCACCATGTAAATCACTGGTGTCGCTGAGCAGAGTCGTTCTTTCAATACTGCACGTGATATCGCGCTTCCAAAACGCGTAACCGATAAGGTTCGCGCACTGTTGCCGCGCCTGAGCATGAGCATTTTCTTCTATCCAAGACGCTCATATCTGTGATCTTTAGTCTATTGTGTAAAACTGTAATGTATCGCCATGGCGCCTAGCGCCTAATACCGATAGAAATTTTGACTATTCCCACACAAGCCAAATGCATCCCCAAAAACCATTTGCGCAACTGAAACAAGAGAGGTTTGTTCGAGCTCGCGGTCAATTAGACCCTCCGAGGCCATTGTTTGCCTCCTGCCCACAAAAGGGAAACCACCTGCGAAGGCCACGCTATCCACTGTTCTCTCTATAGCTTTTTATTGCGTTCCATGCTGCCTCACACTATTTAACCCTAGTGTCTAGAGCAAGTCTATCCCCGATCTCCAATTCGACAACACCTTTCATCATATCTTTAAATGCTTTCAGCTGGCTGATACCCAGAGTTATGCTCTCAGGTTTTGTTCCATCTTGAACAAGTGCTGATGCTTGGAGCACATACCCACCGCTCTGATCCAAAGGAACTAGAGAACAATAGGGAGGTAAGGACTTCCTGGGTGACGAAATGGAAGTTCCATTAGGCGGCAATGGAGGAAAAAGCATGATATGGTGCAGTAGGAGGGTAAGGTTGTTGTGTGTAACTCGATGTCCCTCAAGGATATACTCGGAAACGTACCTATGAAACTTTTAGTTCTAAATCGCAAAGAAGAACCAGATGAGGCTTACTTGTAACCGAGAGCATCCATGAATTCTATAGCATTACCGTCAATAATGTCTACGCTCGATACCATCCTCGAAGTCACTGGTCGCCGCACAGGAACTTCAGGCAAGTCATGGAATCGTAATGACCACCGCTGCTTTTCGAAATGATAAAAGGGTTTTTCTACAGAATCACCTGAAGGCGCCTTTAATGGTGAAGGCTCTGGCTTAGCAAGAATCTCGATTTTACCTCCCGCTGCATCCTTCATCACTTCATCCTCCTCTTCCTGTTCCCCCTCCAGCGTGCGACCATCTTCATCAGCAAATTGGCCATCATCAATTTCACCGACTAGTTGTAAATGAAATAATTCTCCATGCAGCTGGCCCTGTAGTGCCTGCGCCTGTTGGTTTTGCACCGTCTGTGTTCCGCCAACTTGTTGACCTCTGGAGTCATGTATTTTTCTGGGCATAAATATCAGGTGTCTCTCCACGACCCGTTGTGGTTGCGTTCCAGCGATACCGCATAGTATCCTAAGGAGCTGATTATGGCGCGATAGCGGGATTTGAGCGAAGAGCAGGAGTTCGTGCATGACTGTACACTGAAGATGCGTGGCTCATAAGACTAACTGATGTCGTTGGTCAGACCCCTCTCGGCTACAGAGGCAACTGGAGGAACATCGGACTGAAACATTGTCCTGCAAGATCACAACGCAATACCTAAAGAGAATCTGAAGGATTCCTGACAGCTTATTATCTAACTTGGAGATAATGTTAAACATTAGAACCCAGGAAGTCAATCGTTTGGCCCTCAGCCCGTGCGGACTGCAGGAGATCCTAGCTTGAAAGAAGCATGATGTGATAAACATCAGATTGCAAGGTCCCGTGATGCAGGAACATTCGTGCATCAAGACTCCTCATCAATTTAAGGATAGGTTCTCATTTTCTCAACCAAGAAAAATTTTTCCCTTGAGTGTACATGCCACGCAATAAGCAACGATGAGGCCGCAGCAAAAGCAAGTTGTTCAATGTGCACAATATAAAGTATCTCTTATCACCCCGGCGGATCCTTAGCTGAACCCTCCTTGTTCCGAGTTCCCCCGTATCAGACGACAACGCACCACTCGCATCAAAGCAACGTTGCTACTTACACAGATTGACTCCGCAACCCCCACAGGTCAATATAAATTTTTTTCCCCTTCTATTGTAACGTGGGGTTCCCCGCGTGTTCATGTGAAATTTAAGCCGGGAGCTCTCAAGGTCCGCTTCGGTACTAGAAATACAAAAGCAACAACATCCAACATCAGACCACTATTTCAGTGGCAGACCAACATACACCAGAGAACACTACATATACTGAGCTGTTCAACCGATACGACAATCTCAAAGCTAGACCCTCACCATAATCCTTACCAGTGAGTTGTCCTAAATTCACCACCCGAGATTCTGGTGCTGCTTGGAGAAATTTGTTGATAGTTTTCAAGGCCACCCCTCACATACGACATGAATACGACAAAGGTCTTGCGACAGGCTGCTGCAGCACAAGCTGCTACGTACCACAGGGCTCCTTTAATAAAGTTTGTTGGGAAGCGCACAGCTCCTGGTACGGGATTCCGAAAGAATTGCCAACGTCCTGCAAGACCTGTCGCTAACTTATTCTAATAACGAGCAGAATCGACTGATCACACTCCACAAGCCCACCCAGCTTCGCCGACCCAGAACCTACCAGACTCCTTCGCTACCTACAGAGTAAAAGCACAACAACATGGACCGCTCAATCATCGTCCTACACTTTCAACCACAGGGGGTGCTGTGGGAGGCCAATCCGGCCAATCCCTTGGACCAGTCGAGCCTCCAAAAGGGCAATACTTTGATCGCGATGAGCTCCCCGAGAAGTTCCGGCGCAAACCTTGGACCCAAGCGGAGATCGATGCAGTACAGACCGGAGGAGCCAGTCTCTTCACATAAACCCTCACTCACGATACTAGGAGGCATTCGTGCTACCGGATTGAATATTACGGTGCGCTGAAGTGGGTTCGGCGGGGGCCATTTGATTTGGCGGTCGGCTTGCTGTTATGGGACGGACGGTTCCGTGTGGAAAACTGGACGATTTGCTAAGTGCGAATATCCACACTACTGTTGTTTAAGAGGCAATTATTTTTTTTTTTTTTTTTTTTTGGGAGGGCGGACCCAATCCCGGGTCATCCATAGCCAGGGGCATTAGCGCTGCCTCAATCGGTCTACATATCAGGTATCAAAGGCGATCGCAGACATTCTACTCTCATTCTTGCTAATATCGTCTTTGCTGTATATGACTAAATAAAAGAGGTAGATTGATTATCCCCAGATTCATGCGTTCGGTGGTGGTGCATTAACAAATAGCATTAGCTACATGCTTGGCACCGAGAAGCTGTTCGCTCGTTTCGAGAAAAAGCACTCGCATATCTATACTTAGTCACATCTTCAACCTTACCGGAACCTCAATTGTAATGGATATTTCTACAATGGAATTGGAGGAGAGAGACGAAGCTGGAAATTTAACAACAACATACATTGAATCGCTGTCGAAAGGCGGCAGAAGGATCGACGTGGTCGTAAGTCACGAACCTCATTCGGATGATATTTAGCTATGTAAACTGATATCGGCGCACTTTCAGTTACCCAAGAACACGCACAGCCGATGGACAAAGTTGATAAATGTTTTCCTACCTGCGGGATATCCCAATAGCGTTACAGAGGATTACTTAGAGTTCGGCTTCCCACCTAGAACAAACGCGCGAGTCCCTACGATCAACTCTCTTCCTACTAGAGGCATAAGAGTGAAACGGCTGACTAAAGGCTAATATTTTCAGATACCAGATATATGTACGTGGGTTTAGAACCATAACTACGACATTCTAGAAATTTAATCAAGCATTTCAGGATTCGTTGCAAGCATTCTCGAGCTCAATTGCGGGATTGCTGTCCTCTCGGGCGGTTTTGCAAGGTAAGTGCTCCTTCCCCGCCGTCATAGGTTGAGGCTTACCAAAATGTCAGGTGTCGGGGTTGGGGATGCCACTGCTTCGCCGACGGCAGCACTTCTGTTAACCGTCATCCAAGAAAGTATGGGTCGACTAGCGACGATCCTCTTTGCACATAAGCTCGGAAACTCGCTCGTTGCAGAATGTAAACGCTACCGGCTCTTAGCGGATATATTCAACGACGCAGCTATAATTATTGACTGCCTGTCCCCCGTGTTTCCAAAACCAGTTCGAGTGGTGCTCCTGAGTGTGTCTAGCGTATCCAGAGCTATTTGTGGCGTAGCGGCAGGGAGCTCAAAGACTAGCTTGAGCGCTCACTTCGCGAAGTGGGGGAACTTGGGGGAGTTGAATGCGGTAGAACTATGGTTCCCTCTCGTTGCCAATCGAGCAGCGATCTTTGTATGTATCACTAACCAACATGATATACAGAAAGATGCCAGCCAGGAGACAATAATTTCGCTCATGGGTATGCTGGTAAGTAGATTTGCTTCATTCAGCGTTATTCCATCAATACCCCAGAGAAGATTGGATCCCGCTTGGCGAATCGTTTCTTGTGCTTCGATCTATATTGGGGTATTGGCCAAGGCTCTCAAGCCAAACGCCTATACCAACATAATGAAGCCCTACAATGCTCAGGCATCACATGGGGGCGTTCCCGCCAAATGGTGGTTATAAGTAGGCATACTGCCAACACCACTTTATCTGGGAGCTGGCGAAGACGAACTGGCGGGTTATTTAAGTAGCTCCGAAACCTCTTGACCAATGGCTCCGGACATTAAATTTGCTCTTGTGTATCAGTACTTTTCTGGAACGCTGACAATTGTCTAGGTTGGAAGTGTTGTGGTATCAAATGTCTCCTCTACACTCGCCACGTGGTCGTCATTGATCCTGCTCCTATCGATACATCTCTTCGCCAACTATAAGGCCGTGCGCGCAGTGAGAATGCTCACGTTAAACCGGCAGCGGGCGAGCATTGTGTTTTCTACTCTCATCGAGCAGGGCGAAGTCCTCACCCCAAAAGACGCGTCGGAGCAGGAAAGGGTGTTTGAGTGGGATGGCGTACTCCGATGGGGGGCCTCTGAGTTGACGGGTCACGCTCTGATTGGCGTCAGACTTCAGCTTTTGCTTGCTTCCATTGCAGGTTCATTTGGGGTCACTGGCTCGATCCAAAACCCAATAGTTGATCTGACGGACCTGGCGGAAATATTTTCCAAAGAGAATTTCCTGCTTTGGGTTGATACTAGGGAAAGGAGAGCATTGATTGCCCTGAAGGAAGGCTGCTCTACAACGTCCCAGCTAAAGGCGTGGACACTTGCACTAATGGTGACTCGAAAATTGAAGCAACAGGAACCGCCGTTATCGGACCCACAGGGGGTGTTGCAGCTCTTGCAGGAAACGTTGGATCAGGCTAACAGAACCTTTGACGGTTTCTTACGGCAGCTCACTGCAGCTGGGTGGGATGTCCGCTCTTCGGCACTTGAAACCCGGCCAGGCTTCCGAATCAAGTTTCCTGTTGGTTAGGGCAAAAAGGACAAAATCAAAGGGGGTCGGAGGTCGAAAAATGATGAGGAAAGGCTTGAGCCTCTGTACGGACTTGACCCTAGAGGACAGCATCTACGAAGCTAGTGCGAAGTTATTTCCGGAAAAAGAAATGGTGTTCGTCGGGGAATCCGTGCGGACCGCCCGACAATTGTCTGTGCGGCGTACCATGCGGCTGGGATTTGTTTCTAGAAGATCCAGCGGCGCACCTTACTAGTCTGCTATGAGTTGTATTAATTATTCCTCTTGCAAACCTATAACGTAGTAGGCTAATAGCATTCGCGCTACTTATTGTCTCGGCCGACCGGCAGTTGGTTGTTGGCTGGTTGCCTGCACGAGCCTCGCACGAAGGCAGGTAAATCTGTATGAGGTAATCTTCTGGAAAATTAGCAATAATCCTTCCAGTGGGGCAATCTCTCTTACCAACTTTCGGTACAAAGTTGACACCCTGACCGCGCGCTAAAGGAAGAGCAGCGGCGAGGATCGAGCCACTTGAAGCACACTGACGTTTAGCGTCGCACTACCAGTGAGCCAGTGGCGAGCCATTATTCCTCGGCCCGTTCTAAGTGGATGATCGCGTTAGATTGGGTGATGGCATGGGGGTTAGACCGTCCACTATGTACGTACATAGTGTTTTTTTGTTTTTCCTGGGATGGTCACGCCCTTTCGACCATGACCCTGGCCCTGGATAAATGCCACTTCAATGCAGTTGGGCTGCTTGTGGCATAGGCTGCGACGAAGAAGCTCTCGGAAGCATTTCCCTCGCAGCCATCTCCCTGCTTCCATGCAACTTCCATTCATTTCCGCCGGGCTAGCAGCCTCGAACACGCTCCCTGCGAAATGCAAGAGGTTGCAGCATGCAGAGAGGGGAAGGATCATGGAATGCTGCTGTAGAATACGATACCGAACGCGGTGACAAGGTACCCCAGCCTCCACGGATTCACGGCATCATCCTGATTTGCTGGGCAGAGTTGAGGCAGGGTTGAGCCTTGGTACATCCGGTGACTCGTGAGAATCTTTACTCTGTCCATGCGTTAGGGAATCCATGGAAGTTGTGTTTCGCACATATAGCCTCCACCTAGTACCTGTAGAGTAGAGTGCCGTATCCTACACACCCTCCACCCTTTGTCGGTCCGCTGAAAAGGAGGGCAACTATGACGCATTAGTTGGCATTGGGCGCGCCAAGCCGCATCTTCTTCCTCTAGGCTATGGGACCAACACTGTCTGTGAGCCCGCCCATAGGATAACTAACTTTAATCTATCGGGGTCTTTGACATGATGCTTCGTCGATCGCACGCCGCCACGATCAACGAACGAAAGCACGAAATTTCGATCTTATGTTCGCCGGGATCACTAAGCGTGATCGGCTCTGTCCATTAATCTTTCCATTAATCTTCCCTCGACATTCCGGGTCTGCGTCTGACAGCAGTGGCTTGTAGTTGGGGCCTTACTTTAGTATTAAGTCCGACGTCAGCCACCTGTTTGAGCAAAACAACTGATACAAAGTCCTCTTGAACGATCGATCGATTCTCATCTAGAGTACTCCAGTATTTTCCTTCAAGGTACATTGTTGTTCTCGGCGATTTTGGCTTTGCCGGGCGCGAGGAGCTGATTAGTGAGAAGGACGAGGCATTAGCTGCGTCAGGGAAAACGGCGCTTGGGCTCGTTCAAAACGTGTGGGCGACACTGATTGGAAAGACGCAGACGCAACAATTCACCCGGGAGTTTGCTTTTGCTTATGCTCCCCCAGAAGCAATTGCTTTTCCTTCAGAACCAACCTACTGCCTCCGGATAGTTCTTTTTGCAGCAGTCCAGATCTGTACTCCGCTACGAACCTTTGACATCAAACGACTCCGGCTGTCACCCGCCAAAACCGCCGCCCCAGAGCAGATTACATATCCCTCTACCGCGAATTGCACCCTAGTGCTAGCGTGCGCCGGCACCGAGGGCGGCAAAACTGACAGCCCTCACGAGTCATTGCTCTCACCCTAACTCCGTTGTATTGCCACTTACCTCGCATCATATCCACCCGAGAGTGGCCAGAGACAACGATCCGAACACCGTTTAGGACGCTGTAGTCGCCCTGTGACGTGCGCTAAGCACCGACTTTCTATAACAAGGAGGACCTTAGGACTAGGTTTCAATTTGTCGAAGTGTTTATTGACAGCACATTACCAAGCTTCGCCGCCACTACCACGTTCGACTTGTGGATCCAACCATTTCTTCATATATAGCCTGCTGTACAGATCGATATCGAGAAGATCCCTTCGAGCTACAACCTAGTTACGTCCATTTGCGCTTCAGAAAGTCGACACAGCCTTGGTGGTGAAACGGGGCTCACGTCACCTTGATTTCTAGACACTGGGTGGTATCGCAGGGGAGGTGCGTGAATAGTAAGATCGCCATGATCGGTCGGAAGTCACGACGCACACCAACTCTGTTCATATCAACAGATACATCTCGGAACGCAGCGCCCGGCAGTTTCTACGACTGCGAGGCGGACGACGAGGGTACTATGTCGACCGATGAATATAGAGCATCTTCGCGGCCGCTTAGCGTCGCCATACCGCAGGCACAAGGTCCATATTGCCCTCGTGCCATACCACAAGCACAAGGCCCATACTGCCCTCGATGGCCAACGCTGGCAGAAATACTTTCGAACACAGCGCCGCCACCATGGACGCTATCGCAATTCATGGCCTACCTATCACAGAACCATTGCTTGGAGACGTTGGAGTTCACGATGGATGCATCACGATATCGAAAACACTACAACGAGGCATTCAGTTCCGCCATATCACCCGACAGTGAGGCCTGCAGCTATGTCAAGATGCTATGGCAGCGCCTGTTAGACGCCTACATTACACCTAATGGCCCTAGAGAAGTCAATTTGCCCAGTGATGTTCGAGATCGTCTGTTATCTCTCCCGAACCACAATTACCCGCCTCCACCCGACTCGCTGGATCAGGCGGTGAAGATTATATACGAACTTATGGACGGGTCTGTTCTTGTTCCATTTCTTAACAGCATATCGAACTGCAGAAACGCACAATCTGTGTCTCCTTGGAACTCTTCCGACGAAAATGTCTACATGCGAGGCAGTCTAGACGATCGAATGATCTATACCCACTCGCGCTCGCGGCGTGAATCCTCACCGCCACCGCCATCTATGGCGGATTTTTCGCCTTCCTCCTACTCTCCCTCCAGAACCGGTCTTCGGTCAAGCCGCATTTTATCACCCTCAAGCCAAACCATGTCTGGTTTCGCGCGGAACAACAGGCTTTCTGCATACATCAGCAGTGGCAGTTCCTACGGAAGCGGAGACATGTTAACAGATGATTCTGGTAGTGCATCGAGTGCCTCCGCAGGGCCGATGACACCACCGACAACTCCTCCAACTAGCGATGCTGGGGGTTCAAGCCCGAAATCCAAATCCGACAACACATGGAAGAAGATGACTGGGAGACTAGGTTGGAAGAAGAAGTCGATTGGCGGCTTAAGGGACCATCATCGCTGCCCGGAGCTTGAAGACGAGGGGCATCTATTGTGATACTATAGCATTAACCGTATCATGGGTGCCATAGTATACATAGCCTGGGTCTAAGAGCACGCGCGAAAGCGAAAAGAGAATCTTATTTCTAAAATCGTCGTTCTTCGGAAGCCCTATATTTGATTACCACGGCTCTACGGACAGGATGGCTTCGATCCCTTGTTCTTGAACCGTGTGGTCTATGCAGAGTTTTCTCGCCATCCTATCATCCTATGCTCGGTGTCACGGAAGTTATGGAATCTGTTATTCCCGAGAGTGGATATGTAGATCATCTACTTTCTGCTCTATTCACCACCCAGCCATTGTTACCGTCCACCGTACCCCATCGCGAAACACCCGTTCTCACGATTGATTATGGACTACATCTATTACTCGACCTGCATCAGCGGCTTCGCAGCTGCACCATGAGGCTCTCATCCTCGTCATCGCTGTTCCCCACACCCAATTGGCTAAAACACAACTAGCTAGGACATCGAAATCCTATCTCTATTATTGGCCATCCGTGCTGATATCCAAAAACTTTCGCTTTTGAGCCAAAATCGGACTTCAACTATTTTTACGGTCAAATGGGAAATAAAGACGGGCTCGGACATTCGGAGTTTTGCATCTTTGTTGTTATTCCTCACATCCTTACTTCTCTGTACTTAGTTACTCTTACGTTTCTGTTGAATGAATGCATTTTAACGGCTCTACGTTAGCCTTCCATTTTACTTAGAGATGCTTATCTCTACCTGTTTTCTTCTTCTTTCCCCGAGGGTTAACGGAAAATTTCCCCACTCGGATACGCATTTGTAGGGTTTAACGGATTGCATGCATGGACTAGGGGCCGATCGGGGTGGTGGGATCTCAAATGTATTTGATAATTGATTCGGAAGGGGTTTGTACCTTTTTCCTCTTTTTGCCCCACGCAGGTAGGCTTTTACTTTCAGCTTATCTTTACCCTGTCTTGTAGATACACATATGACGGATGGAATGAGGTCCTGACATGACAATGACAAACGGAGATGACGTCTGAAGGCTTATTCAAAGTTGTTTCCCCACGAACGCGCGTTATGCCAAAAAAAAAATCTCCATGATATCCATGCGAAACATTTCCCGTCTCTATATTAGAGACCCCTTGTATACAAGGCCTGCCAGCCACGGCCATACCATGTTGGAGAATGAAGTGCGTCAATGCGTTGCATAGCCCTGCCCCCCTCCTCCATCCCTTCCCTCCCACTTCCCTGTTCCGAGGTCCACCCAGCCTCCTGGGTGGAAGCCTTCCGATACCGCGGATTAAGTGCCGTAAAATGGCATAGGGAAAAATAACCCTAATGATCTAGAAGCAGAAAAGAAAAAAAAATTGCTGACAGGGATGTGTCAGGTCGTGCCAGGAAGGGCGTCCCAAGCGTTCAAAATCCTGTGTATGAAGTTATCCTCTGGCATTTCCATTATCACCCATCACGTGTAACGTCACACGGAAATCATCTTGGTAGTCGGGTATTTTTATTTTTGAAAAACAAACATTCTCCTAGCCACACTTAATTCCTTTTTTTCTCCATACAACATTTTTCTTTTTGCGGCAGGTGGCAATCTCCCGAAGTAGCGTGGCAGGCATGTCAAGGTTCGGGCATTTTCGCGGTTGCGATGGACCGACATCGTTGGCATGTATGCAGTACACTAGAAAGGTTGCCTTTTTTTTTTTTCCAATCTATCCTCGTTTCCCTCGAGGCTCATAAAAAGCCGCCACTATAAACCACGTGGTTATGCCGCGGAGATCCAAATAAGGCTCATAAATTGCCCGTTGGCCTATTTTGAGCGGACCGGCGGAAGAATCCTAACCCCCGAGAGTACCACTTTCCCTAAAGCCCCAACCGCCAGAATCACATCTCCACCGCCTTCTCTGCCATCCGCCGTACACCTTCCCACGTCTTGTTTCCTCCGATAAACCCACTCGCGTGCACAAACACCCCTCCCTGTACCCCAGCCACCTCGTCGAGCTTCTCATCGCGGACCCCGCGCCAGGCTTCAGGCAATGCCTTTCGGGAGGCGAAAGAAGATGGGGATTCAGGGACGGCTTGGATACGCCATTTAGGGTGAGGGACTGCCTCTGAAGGTTTCGTTTCGGGGTATAAGACGTAGAGGACTAGGCTATTATCGGGAGATGGCGGGGGAGAGGATTCTTCGAGGGTGTAGAGGTGGTCTTTCCATGGGACAGGTTGCTTGAAGACAAGTATGCGTCCGCGAGAGTCATAGGTCTTGCGTTCAGCGTAGGCGGCATGAACAACATCGCGGGCTGGGAGCCAAGCACTGGCGTAATACATTAACTTGCGCATGAAAGCTTCACCGATGAGGATGCTGGCCAACTCGAAATGGGTATCTTCGTAGCCCTGTGGGGGTTGGTTAGAAGGCGGTGGAGGGTCGTTCCAGCTGGGGTTGAGGTCGCCCACAAGAGACGCGATCGAGAGCCCTGAGTCATGGAAGCGCTTCTCAATATTAGCTGCGCTAAGAGCAGCAGAATCGTAGACGGAGATGCCATTGTCATTTGCGTCGATCGCCTCGATGAAATCTTTGTAGAGCTTTTCCCAGAGGATGCCGACTTTCTCATCCGCCTGGGAGACTTTCAGGGTTATCGCTAACAATTCTTTACCAAAATGTAGGAAGACGAGTCCCGCGGAAGAGAGCTTGGTATTGTGACCCGGGAATGTTTCATTGAAGCTACGTTGGTGGTGATCATACCGATGCTTAGTTGGGTCGTACTCACCGCCTACGTCGACGACAATGGTACAGGTTTCGAGAAGTGCAGGGTCCCGAGTACGGATGAGGGTACTAGCTGTGAAAGTAGGAAGTTGACGGAGGAGATAAACCGCAAGAGCCTCGTCGGCGTGGAAGTGACCACTATGAGGGCTATTGCTTAGTTTCACACCTTCGACCACATCCGTGGAGCGCCTCGGATTGCAGAGACATACTTGTGGGTACCAATTGTAGGTGAAGACATCTTTAAACGTTTCGCAGCAGATCCTTCAGATGTCATTCGTGCAATCGTTCTGAGCATACGGATCTCACCCGAGATAGGTTGTACTGTGTTTGTCGGAGAAGGCAGATGCGAGCCAAGAGGATCTGCTGCAAGGCAGGAAATTCGCATCACGACTACAAGCGCAACATAATGTCCCTCTATGTCTCCTAGTCGGAGAAAAGAATGCTACAGCTCTATTTCTACTCTTGACCTTGAATATTCCGAACTATGGAAAAATCGTTGCGATCAATATGGTACATGTATTTTCTGCGGACGCGTGCGACCCGAATGGGATAATCTTACGAGAGGAACGATCTTACGATCTTCCCGATCTCAACATCCAACCAGCTTCGGGCAGCTGTACAGCCTAAGCTCAGTGGTGACTCCGCGACGCAGCAAAACAACAACCACAGGCTTCTGCCTACCAGCGATACCAGCGATACCAGCGATACTGACTTTGACTCACGAACAAGGCTGCCCGTCGTGCACGTGACGATAAAAAAATGTGCTGGGGAACCAGATAAGCGTGCACACGTTACACAACTCCTATAAGAACGAACAGAGCAGCAACCCCAACCTTCTAGTTTGCTCCAAACGTCTTCCAACGCGCTGCCAGCGCGTCGATAGCGCGTCAAACTCCTCCGTCTCCTCTCCTTGACCTTTTGCTGGGCTCCTCGTTTCGGACCCCAGCGCTCGTAGCGCTGATGTTGCTGTTCCGTGTCATCTCCTCTGTCATCTTCCTGACCTCGGTCATCTTCTCCATCCCTCTTGCGTTCGACGTTGGTGGCCGCACCTGCGGACTGGCATATTCTTTATCGCTAGCGTCGTTCTACTTTGTCTATTCGATACTCCGAATCATCACCCCTCCTGACCGCTCACGATTTCGATGGGCACTGGTCAAGTCGATCGGATGGACGCAATGGATTTTGCTACCGTCGCTGCTGATCTGGAGCTTGAACCGCTTTTCTATCGATGCAGATAACAGCAGCGGGTGGGTTGAGAAGACTTTCGGAAAGCGACAACAACATACGGGCTTCAAGGAGTGGGTATTTGGTAGGGAGGGCCTTCTTGAAATGACTGCTGTCGGAGGCTGGGACAAGTTGCTGAGATGGTCAACGCCGGTTTTTCAGCTGTGCGAAGGCTTCTGTAGTCTACTGGTTATTCAGGCAGCAGGACAGATAAGTCGATGGTTGGTCAACAGGAGAAGAAGCGACAGCTGGATGGTATGGCTTTCGCAGAGTATGTTACATGAACCAAAGAGCAATATACTGACACTGATTTGCGTCTGGCGACAGATCGGATTATTAGTCATGTCCGCGTCCATAATATCCAGTTCAGTCTACTTCTTATGGAGGATCACAAGATTTCCTGAGATCGGTAATGGCGATGCGACGCTGATCGGCGTTACGATAACCTGCGCAGTATTCCTATGCGCATGGGGTATTGGCAGTGGTAGAGGAAACCCTGTGGAGAGTTCTCTTCTGGTAAGTTTACTGAGACATCATCTTAATTGCCGCGCAAACCATATGCTAAAACACAGATCTACCAGTTTGCATACATTGTCCTCTGCATGTATCAGATATTCACAGATTACCTCCCCTCTGGCTCGGCTCCTACTTCAGTCCCGCTGGCTTCATCGCCAGCGGATTTTCCGCCCTTTCCGCCAATTGTCATGGCGTCTTACACAACCCTCGTCCACATACTTTCAACGCTTCCCTCGACTATACACTCTGCGTTCGCATTTGCCTCTGCTGCGCTCGCAACGATCACACCCTCAGTCATTATCTCCCTTGCCTACAGGCTCTTTGTTCTCTACGCCTCTACTCGGATAATTCCTGCCGTCCGCGAATCTGGTGCACGGGGCTTGGAGCAGGAAGCGTCGCTCGAAGACTCCGACGCCGCAGGCAGACTGCTCGGATTACTAAGCTGGTTCAGTCCCAGCATTCTGGTGTCGGTTTACACTAGCTTGTTGATGCAGCATTTCGCATCCTCGTCAGCGAACGGTGGTGGGGAACCTGGAGAGTGGTGGAGGAGCCAAGGAGGAGATGTTGGTGGTGGAGTGTGGAGGTGGATAAATGTTGGGGCAACGATGGCACTTTACGCTCTAGAGCTGTATCTCGGCAAGGACGATATGGATAGTGACTTAACTGGGAACTGGAAGGCCGATTGATTTGCCCATCTCCTTCGCGGCGGTTTTTGAGAGTCGGCAAGTCTATGCCGAGAGTTGACAGATCACCAGCAGGGGCAAACTACAACAAATTTGGGAACAGAACTACTCTGCCTGTGTGATCTGACAGAAGAGCCTAACGGCGCAGACATCTTTTCTAGTTGCCAGCCTAGAGCAAGAGATACTTCACACCAACCCAATCGGCCATGTGGAATGAATAAACGGTTATTCAGTGCGAATCCCCTTGAATCGCCATTGCTCGCTCATTCCTACGGACTCGCCTCTTCTTCTGATTCGTTTTCTGTATCGTCCAGTCGGCCCGCATCAATAGTGGAAGCATAGATAGCCCCCCTGATATCGCAGCACTATAGCCCCCATGATTGTAATTCCAGCACAAGAGCTAAAGGGACGGAGTGACCCAGGGGGTACATGATTTGGCGATATACCGTTTATCTTAGCGGTGTCGCGCGCAATTGTCGCTGCCCTGTGTGTGGTCATCTCCTTTCCCCTTCAGCCGCCACGGTGTTTTCTTTCGAACATGTTAAAGCTATCATCGCACTTTCAGCTCTCCGGGAGTCAGCAGCTGGTTTTCTGCCAAAGGTCGTTCAAGCAGATAGTCTAATGAAAGAATGATATTCAACAAGGCGGCAGTATATGCCTAAATAACCCACTAAGCAAACATCTATATGGAGTTGGTGATCAACAACGCACTATTTTGGTATAATACCTCCAAGCCCCTTAGCTACAAAGGTTGGCTGAGGCGCCAAGACCCTGGCGAGGTAAAAGCTCCCATCTCTTTTCCAATACAAGAACCGACGCACGACACGCATATAACAAGCAATACCGATCACCGGCAGACTACTGGACTCTCCTCTTGGCTACTTTTTTCAGGAGTGTCAACTCTTTCAATGCAGCCTTGCAATAATAAGACTCCAAAACACCTGTGAGCGTTCGCTTAGATATAGGTGTTCGGGACACCTCTTTTCGTTGCTTTCATCTCTTTATTTCTGTATTAAATAAATGCGCTGGTTTTCTCCTTCTAGAAGGTGTGGTAGTAATGTTACCGGCGTTCTGGCATGTGGTCTTCTATCCGCTCTGCTTCTGCCCCTGCGCGCCGTGGCGGGAGAAACTTCTGCGGACTACTTTATTCACAGCCTCCCGGGGCAACCTGACGGACCTCTGCTGAAGATGCACGCTGGGTATGGGACTCCTCTCCAATGGTCTGTTTAATCCTGCATTGCTGAGTTGCTAACGCATGTCCCGTAACCTTTTAGTCACATCGAGGTTGACCCTTCTACTAACGGTAATCTGTTCTTCTGGCACTTCCAAAATCGGCACATTGCCAATAAACAACGCACGGTTATCTGGCTCAATGGTGGTCCGGGATGCAGCTCAATGGATGGGGCTCTGATAGAGGTCGGACCATATCGGCTGAAGGATGATGCTCATCTGAAATATAATCCTGGGTCATGGGACGAATTCGCCAACCTTTTGTTCGTTGATCAGCCAGTGGGAACGGGGTTCAGCTATGTGAATTCAGACAGCTATCTGCACGATCTTGATGAGATGGCCGCACACTTTGTTATTTTCCTTGAGAAATTCTTCGCGATGTTCCCAGAGTATATGCATGACGATGTGGGCTATTCATCCTAGCCCAACGCTAAACTTTAGTGCTAATGCATTTACAGATATATCTCTCGGGAGAGTCCTACGCAGGACAGCACATTCCATACATAGCCCAAGCGATCCTTAACCGCAACAACGAAAACCCTGATCACATCTGGAATATAAAGGGTCTTCTCATCGGTAATGGCTGGATCTCGCCACTGCACCAGTACAACGCATACCTTCCCTACAGCTATAAGCGAGGTTTAGTGCAAGGTGGTTCGGAAATCGCCACTAGGCTAGAGGCACAGCAATCCATTTGTCTAAGCATTCTGAGCAAACGTGTTGCCGGCGGTAATTTGACGATTGACGAACCACAGTGCGAAGCTGTTCTAACGTCGATCTTGAGCGAGACATCGAAGTGGACAGGAGACGTATCGGAATGCGTCAATATGTATGATGTTCGCCTCAAAGACACATACCCCAGCTGCGGCATGAATTGGCCCCCAGACCTGGCAGATGTAACCCCCTATCTCCGGCGGCCAGCTGTTCTTGAAGCCCTCCACGTTAACCCGGATAAACGTACCGGATGGCAGGAATGTTCTGGTCCGGTGAGCGGCGCGTTCAAAGCCCGTAACTCCAAGCCGGCCATCGAGCTCCTGCCCGGATTACTAGAGAAGATGCCCATATTACTTTTCTCGGGCGATCAGGATCTCATTTGCAACTATATGGGCACTGAAGACCTGATCCATAATATGGAGTGGAATGGCGGCAAAGGCTTCGAGACCTCGCCCGGCACATGGGCACCACGACAGAGTTGGACTTTCGAGGGCGAACCGGCCGGCATTTATCAGGAAGCCCGGAACCTGACCTACGTTCTCTTTTACAACTCTAGCCACATGGTTCCATTTGATTACCCGCGTCGGACCCGCGACATGTTAGACCGCTTTATAGGCGTCGATATCGCGAGCATCGGTGGGACACCAGCCGATAGCCGTATCGATGGCGAGAAGGGTCTGGAGACGAGCGTAGGCGGACATCCTAATAGCACAGCTGCAGAGGAGGCAGAACGCCAGCGTTTACAGAAGGCTACCTGGGATGCGTATTACAAATCTGGTGAGATCGCACTAGTAGTTGTCGCTATTGCTGCCGGGATTTGGGGTTGGTGTGTGTACCGTGACCGCAGGCGGCGCGGGGGATATATTGGAGTACTAGGGGGGAGTAGGCCACGTTTTAGAGGTGGCAGAGTAGCTGCCAGGGAACAACCGGACAGCAGAGGAATGAGGCTTGAACGGTTCAGAAATAAGCATGTGGGAAGAGATGTAGAGGCTGGGGATTTCGACGAGAGTGAGCTAGATGACCTGAATGCTGAGACGTCAAGGTACGATGGAGACATGGAGAGGGAAAGGTATAGTGTAGGAGGGGCAAGCAGTGATGAGGAGGACTTAGGGAGGGGCAAAGCCAATGAGACGGCGACGAGGCGAGTCGAGCGATGATAGGAAGTGCTAGCTGATGTGAAGCATCTTCTTTGCCTAACACATGTGCTTCGGAGCAGATGGATATAAATAATATCATTCCGCATTGTGTTAAATTTAGCGTAAATATGACTACTTTCCGGTCACTCTTAGGACAGATCCCGACTATTCCAGTAGGCCTCGAACAAAGCATGTTCTCCATACCCAGTTCTACAGAAAGAATAATGGAAGAACAAAAGAACACATTATCCAAGTAACCCTTCCATCTACGTCGTTCATCAGAAGGAATACATAGTCATCAAAAACCAACTCTAGTAAATAGTGTTGCCTCAGTGCTTGACTCTATGATCGGTATATCATCACTTGAACGTACTTCATAAGTCCGACCCGTTTGACCGGGCAACCCCGGAGGAACAGACCCTCAAAAGAGAGGGCACAAACCCCGATGCTTTCCATAAGCTACGGACCCGGTGAAAAGTTGGTGACTCCTCGCAACAAGAATAAGCCCCATCGAGTTACCCCATTTCCTCACCACGCGGAAGCCACCGAAATGGAAACAAGCATGAATAAGGAAATGGGGCAATCGCATAACTATCATTCGCGACGAAAATGGTCTCTCCCTCCCATGATTCCCCGGAAGCCGCACGCAACAGGAAGAGCAAGTAAACGTACACCTTCTACGACCCGCCCTCGACCCAATGCTAGTCAACAAGCGAATGAGAATGAGAGAGCGCGGACTCATATCTTCGTCCATAAGGTCTCTCCCACCCCACCACGCCATGCATTCCTAGACACCAAAGTCGAAAGTAAGCAATAGTACAAACGGCGTGCATCACTCGAAACTACTTCAAGGCGCAAAAGCCCCAAGAGAAAGGAGGAGAGAAAGCCGCAAGTGCTTCTATGGCGGCGCGTTTCCGCTTGCCCGCTTGCATCTTCACAAAGAAGAGAGTGGCAGGATGTCCGGGGACTTTCTCCCAAAGCTGTTCTGTGTTTTGTTGGAGACATAAAGTGATCTCCCGTTTGTGTGCTTTGATTGCGATTCTTCGTGCGAGGAGCGAAGGAAGAAAAGTGAGCGAGCGGGCGAGAACACGAAAATAGCTTCAGCGGGAAGTGGTTGTGATCACGTGATGGGAGGCTCTTGCCGCGTCTTCGAGAGTGAGTCGAACTTCGCGCTTTAACAGGGAGTGACTGCAGAGTACTCGACCATTTCACATATCTGCCTCTTCAACAGTCGATTACATATAAAACCTTTGGGAGACCTCGTTACTTACCTCTCACAACATCAATCGTCTTTGGAAGCCGCAGCATCAATACCCACCAACGAAAATATCTACGTCCGCTATGTCTACACTCTTCGGTGGTCCATCCAACGCCGCAACAGCGCAAAACAATACTCAGGGCGACATATCCCACGACATACAACTTACGTCGCCACCAGAAGACAGCATCTCAGACATCTGTTTCTCACCCCAGTCAGATCATCTTGCGGTGGCTTCTTGGGACAAGAAGGTTCGGATATATGAGATCAACAATCAGGGGGCCAGCGAGGGGAAAGCCCTCTTTGAGCATGAGGCACCAGTTTTGAGTGTGCACTGGTCGAAGGTACGTTCGTCACATGTTGGAGCTACGATCAGAATCACAGCTGAAAGTTAAAATGAGCAACCCCACTAACCCGTTTCTCTTCTCCAGGATGGCACAAAAGTCGTCGGGGGCGGTGCCGACAAAGCAGCCCGAATGCTCGACATCTCATCCGGCAAAACTGAACAAGTAGCTGCCCATGATCAGCCCATCCGCGTCGTCCGCTTCATCGACATTCCCAGCTCCGCCCAACCCCTCCTCGTAACCGGCTCTTGGGACAAAACCATCAAATACTGGGACCTCAGGACCTCGAACCCCGTCGCTACGCTTCCAACCCAAGAGCGCGTGTACGCACTCGATGTGAAGGATAAACTGCTGGTTGTTGGCACGGCGGATCGGTATATCAACGTGGTGAATCTAAATGATCCGGTGAAGTTCTATAAGACGACGCAGAGCCCGTTGAAGTGGCAGACGAGGGCTATCAGTTGTTTTATTGATGCGACGGGCTATGCGGTGGGGAGTATAGAAGGGAGGTGCGCCATCAACTATGTGGAAGATAAGGATATCCCGTAAGTTTTGCCCAAAACTCAAAATACCACCTACTAACACTTCCTTCCCAATATCTAGCTCCAACTTTTCCTTCAAATGTCACCGCGAAACCCCCGTCAACACCCGCGACATATCCAATGTCTACGCCGTAAATGCCATATCCTTCCATCCCGTCCACGGCACCTTCAGCACTGCCGGGTCAGATGGTACGTTCCACTTTTGGGACAAGGACGCCAAGCACCGCCTCAAGGGGTACCCCAACGTCGGCGGAACCATCTCCTCCACGGCTTTCAACCGCAATGGAACCATCTTCGCCTATGCGATCTCGTACGATTGGAGCAAAGGGTTTTCGGCGAATAATCCGAATTACGCAACAAAGGTTATGCTGCATCCGGTGGGGGCTGATGAGTGTAAACCTAGGCCGACGACTAAGAAGAGATAAGAGAATGGAAGGGGAAAGGGGCAAGACGCTAAAAAGCTCAGCGGGTATCACTGGTACTTTGGAGACTACACACACTCTAACAATAGGCGTTTAATTGTGGTCTCGATCTTTTCTTTTCTTACTTTCGAACGCAGTTCGGTGAAACGGTCAATTGCGCATTCTCGGATATCAAGAAAATAAAATTGTGGATCAAAATAGATAACGGCAGCAGGTAATGGAAGTTCAGGCAATCCACGAGATCTGCTTTTCGGGGCCAAAGGCAACCCGATAGAAAGGGGAATGGGCACCACTCGTCCAATTGAAGAGACTGACGGATGGATGGATGGGTGGGTGGGCACACATGTATCTAGATTGGTTTAGGCCCTTCAAAAAATAAAGCTCCTTCACAATGTAAAAGTCATGAGCCCAAAAAACCACCACTGTATCTATCTTTTCGAGTGAACCAAATTAAGTATGGTATTACGTTTAATGGGGGGCGGTCCGGTCTCTTCTGCACGTTTAGTGTTCTGTGCCATGGCCTTCGACCTGCAGTAGGTATATCGCCTTCGCCACGGCTGGCTGCCCTTATTTCACAGTAGGAGGATGTCAGAAGAGATCCCCAAAACCTTTTTCAGAGTCTTTCTTGATGAGTTCGAGCATGCCCTACAGCCAATCGTATGATGTCAGCAAAACAACATGTACCAACATGTCCTATGGAAGGTGGCATTGACCTGCGGCATCACGGGTTGTCCATCCTCGCCTTTCACGTACCGGAATGGCATCTCCGTGCTCTCGTGTTTGTTGATCCGGAGTTCCGGGAAATCTACGTACGGGATTTGGGAGAGGGGAACTGTTATCGCCGAAGAGAGAGGGGGAGAGTTTCAGTTGGCTGCTTCTCGCCGTCGATTTGTACCAGGTAAGGTAAGCACGGAACTAACTTTTGTCTTGGATAACCATGCGAGCGACACGCACTGCGGTGTCGGTGGTCATCTGTTTGGGTCCGAGCCTGCGGCCTTCAAAACCCTTGTTGCGGAGCTCGGAGGTGCGGTCTCCAGTTCAGGTCTTAGTGATGTTGGGTCTATCCCAGGATGGAGAGCATACCTCTTGGGGGATCGTCGCCTGCCCCCGTAGTTCAACCGTCAATACGAAACACCACACAGACTAGCAGGCTCCACCTTAACGGACATACCTAAAATGCCTCCAAATAGGAAAACATCAAATAAGTCACCATCTTCCGGAGATAGATCTTTTTTAGCTGAGGGATCAAGCAAGCAAACTCTCTCCTTCTCATCTGCGAGGAAAGTCTCCACGCCGGCCGTCTCTATACGCAAGCCTGGAACTTCCTGTAGTTCCCTTGGAAGTTCCAACGTAGGAGGGACCGACGAGAGACAGAATGCTGATCCAGCGGCGTTCGACTCCTCAGCAATAGCGAGATATTCAAGCTTTGACCAGGGACCTAGCTCAGTATCAAGATGCTCAACGATATACAAGTACAATTTCGCAGTCGAACCCATTCTCTCGGGGCCGAGTCAGGGTGGACAAAGGTGCTCGTGCGCGGTGATGCAAGAAAGGGAATATCCAACCAATAGCGCAGGAGTATAGGACCCAAATTGACTTTGCAGCACTCCACGGAAAGTTTTGCCAGGGATGTTTGGATGACAAGAATCCACCTTATGCTTGACGTATATGATCTGGGCCGTGCTCCCACACACCCGAATTCTAAAACCCTGTTGGTCAATGGAGTCTTTAGATAAGTGCAAGTCGTACAGCTATCAGCGACAATGGCAAGAGCGGGGAGGAGTGGATCGGTGTTCGGCAGATTCTGGGGAAAGGTAATTGCTGGATGTGAGAGAGTGTGTGCGTGTGTGCGTGCGTGCGTGCGTGCGTGCAGTGTGCGATCACGAAAGACGTCAGGGTAGCCAACTCACACACAAGAAGCGTGTGAACGGTTTCTCTCAGACATCAGAGATCTGGAGAGCAACTTGGCTCCCAAATGGGCTAAATAAGTCTGCAAACCCGCAAGCCCACAAGCCTGCAAGTCGTGATCTCAATAGTTCATTGATTTCCAGCGATCAATCAATTGCCCGGAAGACACGAATCGACTTCAGCTTTGTCGTGTGACGTTCCCCCAATCAAAAAGTGCTGGGCCGATCGCTGGAACAGAAAAGCAGCGGAAAAGCAGCAACGATCTTTACCAAATCCACTTCTCGAAAGGTCGTCACCAGCCCCTCACTTCTCTCCAAGTCTCTCACAACTCGCTCCTTTGCACTCAGCAACTTCTACTCATAAGCTTCATTCTTCACCTGGTGCCCGTCTCTACTCTCTCCCGGCTTCTTCCAACAGCATTCCTAGCCACTCGCTAGCTTGCAAGTCTACGTTGATTGCAAGAGATCCTCAACATACCCTAGCTCGCTTCCGCCCCACTGCTCATACCTCTGGACCAGACGCCGCCAATTAACACCGGAGACCGCCCAGAGGTTACGGCAAGAGATTCTTCTGCTGAGCCAAGGGCGTCCTATCGTTGTACCAGCTGTGCGGGCCAACCCTCCCGTCTCCCTGACAACACGCCGGTTAGTCGCTTGCAACATATCCCCGTATATCCTATAGCAACCGCCACCCGTCATAGTGGGGCAACACCAAGTCCAGCGGGTCAGGATCTTACGAATCGCTTTCTCTCTGCGTCTCCGAGCTCTATTGCGGCCAGACAGTCTACTTATATACCGAGCATCCACCTAAAAACACATTGTGTCACCGGCTACGCTTCCCTCCAGCCACCGTCCCACAACTGTCCTTAACCGACGCCAACCGTGGACTGAGACCTCAACCTACAAATTTATATCATCAGAGCAAGTGCCTTCAGGAGCGCTCTCCGGGCACGCAAAAGGCACACCCGGCGATCCTTCCGAATAAAGAAACGAAAAAGTGAAATACGAGTTTTTCAAGATGAATCCTCATCAAAAGAACAAGATCGATATCAATGTGAGTCGCTGCCTAACGTCCCAGTCATCGTTCCCTTTCGCAAGCTCGAAACAGCTTTTACCCGCTCACATGAGATAATACATCGTCGCTGATCCAAGAGTCTCAACCACAGTCCCTCTCTGCAGACGAGCAGCGCCTCTTCCGTCTCTACGGCAAGCTGCCAAACAAGAGGGATCTTCTGCAAAACAAACTGAAGGCACGGAAGACACTCCCTTATTTACCAGTCCCTCACATACTAACCCAGTCAACAGGAGCGCAAGTATTTTGATTCTGGCGACTACGCGCTTTCCAAAGCCGGCAAAGCTTCTGACGCTGGTGTGACTCAAATCGGATCACAACATCCACTACCCGAAAATATCCCACATCTCACCTCTCCCGTTACCGCATCCAACGGAATGCATGTTGGGCAACAGACACAACTGCAAGGTCATCACTCTGGCAGCCCGATCAAGGAGAGTAGATTCTTGAGTCGCGAAACCAGCGCTGAAGATGGGGGTGAGGAAGGTACAAAGAAGAATGGAGATGAATCGAGCACCGGCTCATCGCCAGTGAAGGAGGGAATTCCGGTCAGATGGCAGAGCTAGGTGACGCTCGGGGAAATTAGGAATCACTTTTTGGTATACCCGATGCGCCGGTGGTATGGGAGTGTGTGTCAGCGATGATAGCTACGTTTGTTCTCGTTTTGAAGAAGGCATTTTACTCGTTTTTCTTGCTCTGACCATGCTAGACTATTGCTCTGGATGGTGAGAGGCCACCGGCGTTCTATGGCTTGGCACCCTGGGAAACCAGTCATGATGTATTTTTTTTTTTTTTACTGTGCATCCCTCACTTGCTTGCTGAGGAAGCGGAAACCAGACACTCTCCCCTTCTCTGTCACTTTTTTATTTCAACGCCCCAGGGACGTGTTGATAAGAAAAAACGCCGGATTGGAACATCTCTAAGCTGCTTGCGCATGCGATCGAAATAAACACCACCGAACCCGACAGATACAGTAACGGGTATTAGGTACCACGTAGCACAGGGCTTGGTTAAAGGCAGAGTACCTTGTACATCTACCTACACATGACGCTGCATGACCCGATCTCGCATGATCAGATAAGATCACCGATCCTGAAGCGTGGAATCATCAATCCCACCCGCTCGCCGTTCGCCAACTTGCGTTGCATGGGATTCCCCGCCTTCCTCTCACACTCTCGTGCCCCGTGTAATAAACATGATTGGGGGGGGGGGGGGGGGGGATCTATGCGTTATGCGGACAAAGTGCGGGGAAGAAGAAGCATTCGTTTCCAGGTAGTTTTTATTTTATTTTATCGTTCAACCGCAGAGGAGAAACAGGGTGGATCGCGAACGGGTGTCTTTTTTAGTCCTTGGTGGATATATGCTTGATCAAGTAAAATATCCCCCTCCCCGCACACACACATGTGCGTGTGCGGGAGGGTAAAAAAAAAAAAAAAAAAGGGAAAAGGTAAGTACATATTTTCTTTTTCTCGAAAAAAATAAAAAATAAAAAATCTTGTGCGTCGGTCGGGTAATATACGTAATGAGCGGGGAGGATGTTTTACGTGAGACTTTGAGGTGGCAAGTAAGTAGGGGGGGTTGACGAGGCGAGGAAGGTATGGGAAGAGGAGGTTTTATTATTATTATTTTTTTTATTTCTTTTCTATTTTCTAGGCATAATGCTTGGTTTGCTTTGGTGTGTTTTCTGAAGGGTTGGTTATGGGGAGGGAACCCTTGCTGGATCGGGATTATATGTACGGATGTACGTTATGCGCCGTGCGATGTCGGAAGCGGGGAGGAGACGGAACGGAGTTTTTATCTATATCTCCATTTGGTTTCTCTGGGGGAGGTTATTAGGCGCCTTGGCGGTGTGCGGTGTTTAGTTTACTGATCTGGATGATGGGAGGTTTGAGCGTTCTGAGGCTGCATTTCCGCGGCCATGGGGGAGAGGTACGGAAGATAACCTCGTTGGTCTGGGACCACAGGATGATATTTTCACTAGCTATGACACCGTTTCCATTCTTTCTCGGGAGGCCATCGTTCTATCTTGGATACCTCACATGCAGCCCACTGGAATCAGTGTCCTAAAGCAGAATGGAAACCCCCGGAAAAGGAACATAGTTATGTAGCTGGATATATTGGTGAGTATATGCAGAATCTTTTTGGGTAGGTCTATGCGCGATTTCTATCACCTTGCACCCTTCTGCTTTGCTAGCAGATTCAGTGCACTTCCTGCGAGGATGAACCCGCATTGGTCCTTGCTCAGCGTGTGCTTGACTGCAATCCGCCTCTTTTCTCTAGTCTTATTCTTTGTGACCAACAGGCTCACCTCTCCCTGGCCTCCATTGACAAGCATGTCGTACAAACCCACGGTTTCCACCTCATCACAAGCATCAATCAGGTCATAGTCTGCCTCCATCGCGAATGCCAACGGTACAACTCCTTGCTTCTTTAAGTTAGTCTCGTGGATCCGAGCGAAGCTTTTGGCCAGGATAACCCTCCCGCCTAGATACCGTGGTTGCAGCGCGGCATGCTCCCTCGCGCTTCCCTCGCCGTAGTTATGCTCTGCAACAACTAGCCACCCGCGTCCCTCTTCCTTCCAGAGAGCGGCAAGCTCTGGAATACCGCTCTTTGTGATGCCATCAATATCGTATGCAACATTGACCTCGCCGGTAGCCGCATTGACGGCTCCAATAAGTGTGTTGGCGCTAATGTTTGGCAGATGGCCTTTGTACTTCAGCCAGGGTCCCGCGGCGGAGATGGTGTCTGTTGTGCATTTCCCAGCGACTTTGTAGAGGACTCGGAGTCCTTTGAGCTCACCGTTCGGGAAAGGCTCAAATGGGTCGAGAGAAGCAAGGCGGTCAGACTTTGGGTCAATTACCACCGGAGTTGAGGGATCGGGAGGGCCAGTTGTGGGGTGGAAGGCAGCATTGCCTTCCGCAAATCCACCGGCGGGGAGCTCGGGACCGTGGGGAGCAGAAAACCGGAAGGGATTGCCGGATGGGGTAGTGATGGAGTCGGTAAGTGGATTAAAGGTTGTGGAACCAGCGTATGACATCGCGGTGACGATTTCAGGGGATGCGAGGAAATTCATGGTCTCTGGGTTGCCATCGTTGCGGCCACGAAAATTACGATTGTAGGAAGAGAGGATGGCATTGGTCTCACCCTTCTTTGTTCCATCTGTACGGTTCCATTGTCCAATACAGGGTCCACAAGCGTTAGCAAGAACGGTACCTCCAGCGGAAGAGAACGTTTCGAGGGTATAGGAATCTTCGAGCGTGGCGCGGATTTGCTCACTGCCGGGAGTGATGAAGAAATCCGTCTTGGGTTTGAGGCCAGCAGCGGAGGCCTGCTTGACGAGGTCCTCGGCGCGCTTCATGTCTTGAAAGGAGCTGTTGGTACAACTACCTATCAAACTAGCGGATACAGATTGAGGCCACTTATTTGTCTTGACGGCATCAGCAAACTTTGAGAGGGGCGTTGAAAGGTCAGGAGTGAACGGCCCATTGATGTGAGGCTCGATAGTTGAGAGATTGATAACTATCTCAGAGTCATACTCAGCTTCTGGGTCTGCCCGAAGGAGGTTGTGTGCGCCCTTCGAAGAAGCGATAGTCGAGGCGGCATTCGCTACCGAGGAACGATGGGTTGACTGTAGGTAGGAATTCATACGAGGCGTAAAGGGGAATAAGGAAGTGGTTGCGCCAACCTCACTACGTGGGGGGGTTGTTAACGGAGGGAGATCAAAGATGTGCTTCCTGACTTACGCTCCCATATTACAGATTGTAGCCATACCAGTGCAGCTTAGTGTCTCCACGCCCGCACCGTGATATTCAATGATGAATCCGGTGCCGCCCTAAGAAGATCAACTTAGTCCCTCTACCGGGCTGTGAGTACCGTGCGGTGAGCTTACTCGGACAGTCAATTGCCCCGCTAGGTTCAATATGACATCCTTGGGAGCTGCCCAACCACCCAACTCGCCTTCGAGCCTCACTCCTAGAATTTTTGGTGCCTCCCTTGTCACTTAGCCATCTTAATGGAATGCAGGCTAGGGTTAGATCGCTTCGCGAACCTTTAGCTCCCATGGTGCATCTACGAGTGCATCCACTGCATCTGCTCCTCCCACACCGATGGCGATAGCCCCTAAGCCTCCAGCGTTTGGGGTGTGGCTGTCCGTCCCCAACATCATTAGCCCCGGCGAAGCATAGTTCTCAAGGACCGTCTGATGGATGATCCCCGCTCCCGGTGGCCAGAATTCAATTCCATATTTCTTTCCCGCTGACTCTAAGAAATTAAAGACTTCCTTATTCCCCTGGATGGAGGAAGGTAGGTCCACGTCTGCTCCTTTCTCCCCCACAATCATATGGTCGCAATGAATACTCGCGGGAACCGCAGTCGAGGGTAGACCGCAAGACATGAATTGTAGTAGAGCCATCTGGGCTGAAGCGTCTTGCATGGCCACTCTATCGGGTTTGAGCTTAAGGACCGCGGAGCCCCTAATTTTAGAGCCATTGTCGGTGTTGGAGAGCAGTGATTCTTCGGGATTGTGAAGGTGGGAATACAAAATCTTCTCAGCCAAGGAGAGTCTCCGGGAAGGGCCAAGGATGTTGCGCACGTCATGCAGCTTCTTTAGGAGCTTGGGGTAGGGTGGAGTCCTAGACGAAATATTAGGATGCGAAGTAGTACCTGGCGTTGCCGTTTCGAGCCGGCGCACCTGTAAGCCTGAGCCGTTTCTCAACGCCTAAATGATATGTTAGTATCACCAAGCAACTCAAAAATTCACCGGGCTTACCCCCACAGCTGCCCAGTTGGTACAATGGAGGCTGCTGCGCTGCATCGCGTCGTAGCACAATCTTGTGGAATTGTGTCAATATCCTCGAATAATTGATGGGATTGCTGAGATTTTGGGGATACTCAAAGCGGAAGTTTGTGCGATGATATGCTCACGAGCGGCACAAGCGAGATGCCACACGTGACCTTCCATGATGTATAAAGTCGAGTTTGATAACACTACGGAGTACTCTTCACTGGCATTCCTAACTATTAACCCAGTTCTGTAAACCCCCGGTCCTTGGAAACTCTATCCTACTGCTGGCAGGGCCTGGTTGATGCCTATGTATACCAAGCCCAACAGCCATGCATCACTATATCTTTTAGTATGCCCACAACATTTCCACTTGCACTACATTGAGTGCCAACAAGATTATATTGGATCGAGAGTGTGGGCCTGGAGATCTCAGCCAGCACTTCGTTGGAGCTGGGTATACATATAATGTTCACAACGCAGCATGTACGATTTCTCACGGCCAACTACCCTGGCGAAATGTAATGTGGTCCAATGCCACCATTACTATTTGCGGCTCCTAGAGATTCCTTCATGACGCTCCCCCGTATATATCCTGTACCTTCCCACGGCCGAGAGACTGAGCCTGTCCATGTACCAGACCTTGGCAAACACTCCCAATTTATATTCTCTTACAATAGTCGAATGTTTCCTTGGTGCCAGAGAGGGCCATTTGTACCAACACTATATACGCCTCCGGTTCTTGTGTTCATTTTTTAAGTTATTCTCTTGCGGCTGCATGAAATGGTCGCAGAATGCACTTGTCTTGTGTCTATCCTAATGGGATAGGCTCCTCCGGCGTGAGGCTTAACCCCCTATTATTTGGTCGTCTGCCGGAAATGAGACGATGCTATACGATGGGGATGAACGTGGAAGTGGAACTGGACTGGGAGTCCGGTTGTGATAAGGGGTTTCTATTTGCCGTTATCCAGGCAAACTTTGGTGGCCACCTGCGTGGGCTTGAAGTCTGCGTAGTATAACGCACAGTGGTATGTAGAGAGAGTTACTTATCTTTCCCTTATAAAGTTTGTTGTTTTATTGGCGGCAGTTTCTTGTGGTTTCTTCTCGCACGAAACGCATATTTTTCTTCTGGCTCCCTCTACGGGCATTTGTTGCGTTACCCCGTCTAGACCTCACCCGTAAATATTCGCTTCTTTCTCTATCTCCGACACATCCTTCCTTTTTATCTCCATATTTTACATGGTTGACGGCCTGCACGAACTTTCCATCACATCTCGTATTTCATCCACTATTTTACTGCACTATCTGCCTGCTTCCTGCAGGGTCCTCAGCCGACAAGATTCTGTTCTGTATGTAACTTTCCTCTTCCGCGTTCTTCCATCCTCCTACATCCCTATCCGGATCGTATCCACAAGATACTCCATTCTATACAAGGTGTTGGGCTTCGCTATCATCTAATTTGCACTCTATGGTCGTTTACTATCTTCTACTGCTTACCCTACTATCTCAAGGTATCTCCATCCTCGTCGTACATACTAACCCACTACAAGATTCACCAAGCGAATCAGACGCTCGCACCCAGAGGTATATCTTTCATTCACTACTGCTATCTCCGCCGGCACCCACTCCTACTATTTACTACTGTCATTTTCTCCAGCACCATCACCACGACATAGCAACTTTTGCTCCTCCATGCTTCCCACCCTCTATCATTACGTCTATATTTCGTTAATTGTATATCCACTTATATCACGATTTCTCTGTAGGCATACTGAGTCTGCCCACAACAGCCTCTTTGCTTGAAATTGTTGATCCAGCACAAGGTTTGTCACACCCTTTTTCCAATATCTCGCGCGAACTTTCATTCGACCCACTAGCTGTGTGTTTTTCGCTTTCCGTGATTCTTTGGTCGGATTTCCGTTGGCATTTTCCGCTTCTTCAAGAGGTGCCAAAGGTTCGATGGTCGACCGTCTGTAGCCTTTTGTTTCATCCCAGCTTGCGTCTTTTACATGAGTTTGCTTTGTTTCCGCTTCGCAGTAGTTATGTCCTATTATGCTGATAACAATCTCTTTCGCCAGAAGTCAACCCAACCGTGTCCTATACGGAGGACTTGTTCAAGATGAGTGACACAGCTGTGAGCGAGACAGACCCAGATGTCATTCAAGCACTAGTACGTGCTGTACCCTTCAAAGGCCAGCCTTTTTTATTCTCCGTCATTTAAACCCTTAGCCCTCCGCACTTAGCCCTGAAACATGCTTCCTCTGTGTGAACAGGTATTCGTCATTCTATGGCTCTATAAATCGTCTACATCGGTCCTTTCCTTTGTGCTATCGCCTTAGGTAATTGATAAGTTAGCACTGACCTGCTCTATTAACAGTATGACTTGGAAGTTGCAAAGGCTCAGCGATTTCTTGCTGGGGAGAAAAAGGGCGTCGATTTTAGTCGGCTGGAGAGAGGACGTGTTGTCGCCAACTCGCGTGACGAGGAATACTTGAACGCTTGGAATGGTGAGACCAATATTGCGCAGACTGGTCATTGTACTAATGCTATCCACACTTTAGTCCAGCTCCCATCAGTTGATTTTTCTGGTGAAGCATTGGAAGATGACCTCGGTTACGGGCAATCACACAGAGCGGCGATGACTAAACGCTTACGCGGGGGCGGATATGCCGACTATAGCTCTCACGGCGAAATTCCAGACCGAGGCGGTCGAGCTGATTGTCAGTATCGAGGTAGTGGGCAAGCGGATAGTGGTGACCATCGCAACACCAGGCAAGCATTTTGGCCCGCCTCTTTCACCATCCAGTACCACAATAGGGGGCCGGGCTAATCGTGGGTTTAATTTAAATAGTGATGGCAAGAACCGTGATGTTGGCTTCGCTCAAGCTGCTCAGACCTCTACCTTCGCCACAGGACCTAGCATCACTCATCAGAACTCCCTCAGAGGCGCAAGTCCGGCTCGTCGGATAGGCCACATGGGTCGTCGACTACGTAGTCCTGCTCGCCGGACACATAGCCCTATTCGACGGGCGATTAGCCCGGTACGCCAGGGCACGCGTGGTAGGACGGCCGTTCGGCCAGGGGATAGGCGGAAGGGAAGCTCTGGAGGACTAACTTTTGAGGAGCGGCTTGACAAAGCTTTGAAGATTGGAGGTGCAGGAGCATATGGTGCAGGCGCAGGGATGAGGAAAGAGGCCTTAAACGCCCAATGGCAGCCTCCCAAAGCACTGCCGAAGGCAAGTGGCCCGGCCCCCGCGCCCCGCAGCGGGTCGTCAGCCACAAGTCGTCATTCCCCGATGACATCACAGCCGCAACCCCCTCCACCCACCCAGTCGGCAACTGGGACCCAACAACCAGTAGCCCATCTCGCCTCACCTGGAGAATTTATGGTCAATGCTCATAAACTCTGGGAGACATGCACCCGCCATGGCAGCACTTTTGATGCGGCGACATCGAGCTTAGGTGGTGTAACTGGGACAGCAAAGGCTAGTTTAAACGAAGGCGGTGCAGAATGCCACACATCACAGCAACTCGCGCCGGTCGCTGCACGTACACCACAAGAAGAGCCAGAGAGCCTAGTCATGGAGGGCAAAGGGCAAGGGAAAGGGCGAGAAACAGGCTCTGAAGAGAGCGACTACTGGAGTCTTCTCGCTTCGAATCGGAAGTTACTCTGTTCTCAATTTCCGCAGGTGTCACTGGAAATCGTTAAGCTCTTCTTGAACCGAAGCAATGGAAATATTAACGATGCGAGAATTGAATTGGCAGAGTTCGTGAAACCGCGCAGGATGACCCCATCGAGCCCGGTAGAGGAAATCGCTATGCACCAGAGCCGCCCGCTGACATCAATAGTCCAGGACGAGCCGGACCTAATTGATCTAGCCACAGTCGAATGGACAATGTCTCCACCTAGGACTTTGGCCGCTTTAACGGAGACTCAGACCTTGAGCATGGATGATGACTTGCTGATCACCTTCGAAGAGGCTCCTCGGCGACCAAGATCGGCTCACCTTCTAGACGATGACTTTCACTCTCCCATACCATGGCTAAAACCAACCACCTTAGCTCCTCGGAACGGAAATATCCTCGAGGGTCATGTTGGTGACAGCATTGCAACCGATAAGGAGCTGTCTTCATTGTCTTCCCAATTGGCCAATTTCTCTCTCTCAGAGAACCCATCTCCCCAATGCAATATTCCACAGGACTCTAAGATGCTTGTTGTCCACAAACTCGCTCCACCAACCTCTGTCCAGGCTCATGCTCAGGCAGCCCGTGTTGCTACTGGAACCCCCCCCACAGCTATCGAACTCGCTGGTACTCCGCTTCAAGGACTAGGTCTTGCAACATCCATTTGGGCTAATGAGAATAGAAAGGACAGCAGATAGGAGGTTGTGGGATCGCAAAAACTAAAGCAGGTTAATAGATCAAAGCTCTGCTTTGTAATGATTATTGGTTCGTTCGTCACTTCGATCTCGTATTGAAGTTTGCAAAACAGTCTCTGGTCGTTGCTAGATTTTATACCTCTAGTTTGTTATAACTCTTTTGATTTCCTCCGGAAATATGGCGTGGTTCACTTGGTTTATGGTTTCAATCCGTCGGCTCTGTGGATTGCTCTCTTTAATCAAAATTGATCCAAAGGATTCTACTAATACTGGAACCTTTGGAGTCTGGCTCGATGGATCTTCAGCTGGTTGTTTGAACCTGGCCTTACAAGGCAGCTACTTGCCCAAGTCGAGAAATTAAAGGGAGGGCGTTTCTACTACGAGTTTTCGGGTTTTTCTTGAAAGCTACTTGGCTGCTTTCAGTATTACGCTTTCCTTTCCTGCTTCAGATAGTTTTTGACCCAACGCAAAACAACAACCCCATAACGATTGCGATTGCGAACACAATTGGGATTGCAGTACATACCATATGCCTAACGTCGAGCAGTTAGAGTTCGGCGTCGACACACGTGCTGTTAATAGAAAAGACCCGGGTTCTCCTTGCTATTATTTGGCCGTTTTCTGCCTCAGATTTGTCTCTGTCAGCCTTGTCCCCAGCTCGCGCAATTGCGGGATTGCCTTTAGCAAACGCCACTACTGTGCGTTAAATGTGAACAAAGTGTCGACTTTGTGAGCATGCAGTCCATTACTTCAGCAACACATTCCAGCCCATGTCTCGAGGTAGTTGCAGAATTGAAGAATTTCCCTGTCCTCTGCAGATCCCCGGATATAAGGTTGGCTCTTGCTCGTAAAGGGGATGACGATCGTGAGTGATTAAATTCAAAGGGATCAAGTCTGCTATTCTAAAGTTTAGATGAAAGAAAGTTTCTGCAGCCGTGAGAACAGCGCTAATGTGAACAGCACATGGCTGAATGTCTCTAAGAGACTGTCACATGAATGGGTACCATACAAAGTTTCAGCCTTCTCACTTGATAAATAAATAAAAAAAGCAAATTGGGGTTATCGCGGAGTCGCTTATGTGGTGTGAATTGTGTGATATTGATGTCGGGATTCGGGTGTGATTACTGGGCACACGGCCCTAAGTGTGAGACATTTGCGACCATCACCGTAGAAAGCACCGAAGCATCACGGTCCAAATGCTCCTTTTTTTTTGCCACGATAGACCAGTCACGACAGAGGGAAGTTAGCCAGGAAAGGAGGTTGAACACGACTAATGACCCCCAGGTGAGCAAGGTGCAGAGGGGAGAGAGTTTTTTCAGCTGCGGAGACTTTAGTGCCTCGAGGGTCGGTTGCGTTGCAAATGTGCGCTTGCGGTTGAGACAATATTGACGCAAGGACCAATGGACCATGTCGGGTTGGATCAGCGGAAGTGCAGCCCGTCACACCGTAAGACATTGCCTCAGCTCCATCCACTCCGCTTCGCAAGTCGTAACCGTGCAATAGAGTTGGCGCATTGGAGATGGCTCTCGACGTCGTCGGGTTAGAGGAGGGAGTGGCTGGTGCTGATGCGCAACGTGGCGAGGTGAAAAAGGCGAACTGTGGATGGCGAGTGGTTGGCGGGGACCGAGAGCGGATGGTGGCTGCTGTGCAGGGCAACACCTGCCGGGCTTATGAGAGCACTTTATCTCCTACTTAGCGACATGCGACCGCGTCTGCGAACATCTCAGCTGCGGGATTCGTCACCAAGCAACTGCTTCCCATAAGCGTCTTGATCGTCCAATCGTCCCGGTCGCGTCCCCATCGCGTCCCCATCGCGTCCCAATCCATTCCTTTATCGAGCTGCATGGAGCACGTAATTGAGTCGATTGGCGAATCGCTTGAAGATAGTGGCTCAGGAACCTGGTTTTGTTTTTGGCATCCCCAGCCCCCGCGACCGCTCCTCCCTACATTCGATCCTTCGTCGCTCACCATTAGTTGCTTCTTCATTCGTGTATGCATCGTCCGATGCCTGCCTCGCCCGTAGGCCCCATAGACCCCGTAGACCCTTAGCAGCTCCTAACAACCTCACGCCTGCTTCGTATCCGCTGTCTGGCGGCCGCCTTCGACCTTTCCCGCTTCCCCCCACATGTTCCTTAACTGGCAGAATCCTGCGCAGAGCCTTCGGCATCTGCTTGTTCTCGTCGTAGTCTGTGCTCGAGAGAGGTTCTTGTGGCTGTCTTCCGACAGGCATCTCCCTTGAATTGTATCGTCGGGAAGGGTCCCAATAGCCACAATTTGATGGCGTCGTCCATTCCGCTATCTATTCTAGCCGCGCGGCCAATCACCTCTGCGGCAATGCCGAACACGGGCGATCGCCACCACCGCGACTACCACCATCGCTCCGCCTTCTTCTGCACAGCGCTCAGCTTCGGAAGGGATCCCACGACTTACCACCCAAAAAATAAAATAAAAATTAAGCCGGCGGGGGGAAAGGAATTATGTGTATTTCCGAAAAGAGGCCGCTGTCCACTGAATCTAGATCGGCGGGGCCCTCCCCCCCCCCCGTCTGAGGCTGACGACAAGACGACCCTTTCCGGTAGGGAGCAATAAGCTGAGGCCGATCAAATGGCTCTCGTCTCGCTCTGGGGGAGTTAGAGGTTTTCGCCACAACTGCTGCTAGTCTCACTGTTCATGTCTCTCCATGACACGGCTTGTGGAGGGAGGCTCGCACACGAGCTAATAGGCTAACAAGCCTCAACCGAATGGGTGGTTCTTGTCCTACTCTTCTTTAAGGAACTGAGACTGAGAAAGCCCTCCCGCCCCGGGCCATTATAAAGTTGCTATCCTGTACGTTTGGATAAAAAGATGTCAAGACAGCACACAACAGAACGCCTGTCCTGCTCCAGACTCTGGAAATTTCTCGAAAAAAAGGTCCCCGTGATCCTATCCCTGAAGCCTGCTCATCCGACCACGCTTCCGCAGTCAACTGCGATCCACTCTCCACGTTCACCCTCGGCCAATGCGCAAGGCGCTGCTTAGACTCTATCGACGCGGAAAACAATCAATGGCCTTTCCTAGCAGTCACCACCACCAGAACAACAGCCTGCGGCCGCAGCCGCAGCAGCAGCAGCAGCACCAGCAGCAGCACCAACAACAACAACAACAACAACAACAACACTCGTCGCGAGCCCAACAGCAGGCCCTGTTTTCGGGACTTACGGGACAGCCTGGGCGCTATGCTAGCTCGAGCGGCGGTGACGGTCCTGACGAACCTCAATTCGACATTTTCGATTGGTATCCTCACTACCAGAGTTGTACCCGCTACTTCCTAGACCACGCACAACATAGCGGACCCGTCCAAGCCGCGGCTGCCTTCTTGAACATCAGTTTGCCCTTCCAGAGACACCAAAATCCCGTGCTAGTCTCGTCTCCAAGCCCAAGTCCGCCTCATGGTGTTGCTGGCCCTTCACTCAGTGGTCTGGGCCCACCACCTCACCTCGGCAGCCTTCCACCTCGAACATCGGCTAGTAATTGGGTCTCACTAGTTCCCTACCTGCGGCGTCTAGTAGCTACTGGATTTGATTTCCCTGGTATGCTGCATGGCTGGTTCGGCGATGACTGGGCTGCGGGGGTGGGCCCCTTGCACGAGCAAGAACGCCGCAACTACCTCTTCGCGGCCAAGAGCGGCGGCTGGGCAGCCGTTAAACGTGACTACGACATGTTGCCCGATGAGATGGTGCCGTTCCTGAGACCTCTGCAAGGCCCCGTCAACGGGGAGATTGAAAGAGCAGAGAGCAAGTGGAGCGAGTGGTTGGCGATGGAGGATTGGATGGTTGGTCCAAGAGCACCAGACAGCATGGGAGAGGAAATCCCAAGCCCATCGAGAGGGAAGTCGACGCGTTAAACACCTTCCTTTGTTCTGGCTCGCCTGGAGCCGCTCTCCTTTGAATCTGGGAATTCGGAGAGGCGCATGGCGGGTCTTGGTTGTGTGAAACTACGGAACCATGTGAGCTCTGTCTCCAGCCGCTGACCGAGGTATTACATGGTGGAGGGGAACTCATGCGTCCGTGTTTGGATTTCTTAGGCGGGTAGGACGGATGACTGAGATAGCTGGAAGCTATTATCCTCACCCTATTGCATGAGGTGGGACATCATCTTTCTCTCTTTCTCTCTTTCTTTCTTTCTTTCCCTTTCCTTTTGTTGCTCTCACTGCTACTGGTGGATGCTGGGAACGTGAAAAAGATCCACAGAATGTTTAACGCCCTAATGTCCCTTCATGGAGGCGAATAGGTGTTTTGAGGTTCTTCTCGGGTTTACCTGATTGATGTCTTTCATGCACTAATCTGATATCGATGGGTTGCTCACATTCTTTGAAGGCGTTTTCTGAGAGATACGGGTGTTGTTTAGTGGGATGCGTGGTCAACCTATCGCCGGCGATGAGAAAACATGACACAGGGAGGATCGTGTATTCAACAAATGTGGAAGGCAAGATTGTCTATTTTGCTGGTGTCTCGGGACTTGTTTCTTATCACAGCATAAACGAAAGCAGGGGATTCATGAAATGCAGGTCCTCAGACGTATATCGAAGAATCTATCCTGTGGGCTGGGTGGAAGGAGAGAGTGGAAGTTAGGGCAAATTAAAAGGCAGAGGTATAACTCAAGGAAATGGAAAGTTCTTCACAGGGTGGTTGTATAGATATGTGATGCTGTGGTTCTACCAAATGATCCCCAATAACCTACACTAGAGGGGGCACGCTTCCAACGTCCTGCCGGCAAGTCTCCATATCAGCCGCTTCCCCAACCCCCCTTGCGAATCACCAAACGATAGGCTCTGCACCCGCGCGGAATTAAGTTTTCTCGGGGAATATGATCTCCCTTTCGGGTTTCATAAAAGGCAGCATCGCGGGACCCCGTGCCGTGAATTGCTGATAGAGGCATATGGCAAACCCGGCTATGGATCGACCGTACGAGCGGCTGCAAAATGGTGCATAGGAATTGCAACCATACCCGTAGGTATCTAATGTAGGACTCGCTGGTGTGTGGTTATTCGGTGGTTTTCCCGCTGGGTGAGTTAATTTCCAGCTGTTTTCGGAGAAACTGTTTTCGGATGTGCCCCGTTCATTTGATCGTCTCGCCAAAAAAGATGCCACATTCACAACTGAACGAAGTATAGCCGCGTCCAGACGAACAATGATTACGCAAACCGCATTCCGCTATTCCCCCACGGCCACAGAAACAAAATGACGCCGGCAATTGAAGTTGCAGGTTCTACGCAGAATTCCTCTCAGAGTAAGTTCCATATTATGCTTGTTTCGATTGTTCTTCAGCCGCGTTTGCTCACTCAATCAGCAACATCATCGAAAAAAAGAAGCAACAAGAAAAAAAAGAACGCAGAGACGGGGGGGACCAACGGAGAGGCAGCTACGGTGGAAGATAACCTGGAGGTAGAGGTGCAGCAAGCGGAAGAGCCGATGGTAGGCTCAGCTGCTAGGCTAGTAGGATAATCGCTGACTGGATCATAGAATGGGACTTCGGTAGGATCAACCAACGGGCAATTGGATATGAGTAAGAGAGACCTGCAACTCTACATAGTTCATACAAGAGAACTGCGTCCTGACGCTGTGGCCACAGTCGAAGACGGAACCAACGACTCACCGAAACAAGTTTCGGCAAATTCTTCGCACGAGCTAGAAGCCTTACAAATGGAGCGGGACTCGTTGGGCACCGAGGTGGAACACCTCAGAAAGTCGTTGAAGGAGGTGCAAGCAAAGCACGGGGAGGAACTGGCTGCGGTGAACGAACAGCTCAAGGGAGCTAGAGAAGATAAAGAAAATGCAGATTCCAGGTACCGGGACCTCTTGGGCAGAGTCTCTACGATCAAGTCCCAGCTAGGCGAAAGGCTGAGAGCAGATGCGGTAGGTGACGCGATACCTATTATTCCCATCGACTATCTGTTAATATGCGAGGCTATAGGAAGAATTGTCTCAAGCCCGAAATTCGATAGCTGAGCTAGAGAGACAAAACCAGAGCCTGCAAGCATCAAATGAGACACACCAGTCAGAGCTGGCCAAGCTGAGGCAGGAAGATGAACAGAGGTCAAAAGAGTTATCGAGCCTACGGAACCGAATGAACCTCTCTCAGCAAAATTGGTCCAAGGAACGGGAGGACTTGATAACTCGGGAGGCTTTGGCGCGAGAGGAATTTGAAGCGGCGAGACAAGCCATGCAAGACTGGGAGGTGCTCGCTATGGAGGAGAGATCAATTCGAGAGAGCCAGGGCGATAGGATGACAGTACTAGAAGAGCAGTTATCAAACACGAAGGAAGCATATGAGAAGGCAGCGTCTGAACGAGAAACAAATGCATTATCGGTGGATGGGCTCCAAAGAGCCCTACAGGATATACAGGATGGTCAGTACGGCGGTATATCGGACTTTGGACTTGCTGCTGACACGATTTTCCTAGCCCGAAAGAGAGAACTTCGAGAACTTGTAGAGACATCACACGCACAGGTGGAAAGCTTGAGGGGACAGCTTCAAGAGGTCGATAAGAGAGCCTCTGACGCGGAGTTAGCACTTCTGGTAAACCAAAAAGAACTTGAAAGGGCCCTCCCTTTCGAAAAGGAGGTGAAGGAGAAAAATCTATTAATTGGAAAGCTACGGCATGAGGCGGTAATCCTGAACGACCACCTTACGAAGGCACTCCGCTTCCTGAAAAAGGGCAACCCGGAAGATAATGTCGACAGGTTGGAGAGCCGACCTTCCCACAGACACGAATATCGTGCTGACGTTCTATTAGGCAAATCGTCACGAATCACTTTCTTCACTTCTTAACGCTTGATCGCTCAGATCCGAAGAAATTCCAGGTTCTCCAGCTCATAGCTGCGCTGTTGAATTGGACCGAGGGTAGTCACTTTCAACCCTTTTCTCTTCACGGAGAACAAAGCATGGAGGCAATCTAACACATCTCATCCCTTAGAACAACGAGAGCAAGCCGGGCTCGCTCGCCCAGGGGCATCTAATACCACACTCCGAACACCCATCTCACCCTTCCACCGTACGCCCAGCACGCCTGCGCTCTCCGCGGATTTCTACCCCGATAACAATCGCGAATCGCTAGCCGAGCTGTGGTCGAATTTCTTGCAGCAGGAAGCTGAAGGCGAGCGGAAGGGTTCTCTAAAAAGCGATGTGGGAAGCCGATCAAGAACGGGGTCGTGATTTTCTTTCCCTCTCTTTCTTCCTGTTCTTTTACATTCTACAAAAGGAGTGGTGTTGGGCGGCTAACGAGTACTCTTCGGCATAGCAAATACTAAATTCTCTGTTCTTTTATGTCTTCCTTTTCTCGCTCTCTCATTTCCCCCGCGGCCATACACGCCTGGGTGGAGTTTGAGAGTGGGTGGATCTTTTTTTTTTTTTTTTTCATGGTTACACAGCATATAGCAATGGAGAGGATTATGGGAGTGTATTTTTCTCTTGACGATTCCATAGCAAGGAAATTCGTATGCTTCGAACTAGCGAAACCCACACTTCAGTGATAAGTAGTAGCTGCTAGGTGACGATTTGGGGCAAACCGCCTTTGAGAAAGCACTCATAGCTGGACAATATTTCTAGAATTCTGGGTTGCTGCTCCGCCATTGTTTGATACAATCAGACCCGTCCGTCTATACTCCGACAAGGTACAGCACTAATAAAGATCAATAACTAGGGCTTCAACATGTCCAGATGCAAGAATGTCTCCATTTAAAATACCACCTCTCTTTGGTGGGGATATCTACTCTATTTCTAAATAAAATAAAAAAAAAAGATCTAAAATCCAAAAAGCCCCTAACTCCCCTCCCCACCCAACACAAACTCCTCCACCTCCCGATACGCAACCTCCAGGTCGTCATTAACAACCGCCCTATCATGCACCCCCTCCCCCTTAGCAAACTCCAATTCCCTCTCCGCCTGCTCCAGCCTCCTCCCCAAACTCTCCTCGGTCTCCGTGCCCCTCCCCCTCAACCTCTCCTCCAGCACCCCCAGACTCGGCGGCGCGACGAAGAGGAACCTCGCGTTCAGATCCGTCCTCTTCACCTGCTTGACGCCCTCCATCTCGATGTCGAGGATGCAGATCAGGCCCGCGCTGGCGATGGACCGGATGGCCGAGATGGTGGTTCCGTAGTTGTGCGAGGAGAAGGTGGCGTGCTCGATGAATTGGTTCTGGGAGATTAGGCTCTGGAAGGCTTCGCGGGTCACGAAGTTGTACTCGCGGCCGTCGACTTCGCCGGGGCGTGGGGCCCGCGTGGTGTCTGTTGTTTTGGGTTAGTGGTGGAGTGTGGGTTGGTGTGGGAGGTTTGGAGGTCAACTGCGTACGAGAGACGGAAAACCCGAATTTTCCGGGATGTTCGGCGAATAGTCGTTTTAGCAGCGTAGATTTTCCTGCACCGCTGGGGCCGGATATTACAACTGGGCGAGGAGGAGTCTTGGTGATGGCGGGGTCGGCGTTGGTGGTCGCTGTATCTGGTCAAAGTCACTCCGTGTTAGAACGGTAATTATATTTCAATCAATTGGGGAAAATCTGGCCTTACCGGATGCCATTCTGAGGGATAGCCTTCTAGTTGCTACTGCTGCCTGGGTGCGGAGTAATCTGAGTATGGGTTGGTGTAGTAGGAGCATAGGGTTTTGTGAGGATGAGCGGTGAGGTTGCGTAATGTCTAACAGGATGTGGGGGCTTGAAATTTGTCGGACAACCGTTCACATCCTCATGGCTGTTATCAATTTCTCCCCGGAAACACATCAGGTACTTGAGATAAATGGTAATTTCATTTTGTACTTGCAGTAGATGCTTCAGGACCGTCGTAAGCTAGCATGGGGCAGAGAATCAACTCTCACAGGAGATAATTAGGTTGGTTGAAAGTAGTTATAGTTATAAAAAAACATATGAGAAATAGAACCCAGTTGCAACAGCACAAGCTCTGTTCCCTCGCAGAAATCTCAAAAACTGCTTTTGATTCCCCGCTTGCTGAACAACAGGGAACCACCTCTCGCAACCCACTCCCCCCCCAAACACGCAAGTATGAGCACTGGCTCATTCCAACTTCATATCCCCTTGCCACCCGCACGCAAGTCACTAATACCCGTTCATTGTCATCCGTTGCGAGTTCCTGCTCATTTCGCGTTCTGCTGCCGGGCTGATAGGTCTGCTTGAATGTCCAGCCGCAGCACTGCTCTCCTTCAAAGCTAGCAGTTGCTTCGCACGGAAGGTCTCGTAGTGGATCTGGGAGGTAGTTTCGATAAGATCTTGGAGGTGGGTGCGGGTGAGGAAATTGCGTAGGTAGACGAACTCGCAGTGGTTCTCATTCTCGACTTGGAGATAATCAGCAAATGTTCAAGTATATCGTAAAGGCTTGATTGCATACCATTGATCACACCCCATCTGTTTTGGCGACCACGGACCTGTTTGCCGTCGACAATGATTGACTTCTCAGAACCAACGACAGCAAAGGGAATGATATTCTAAAATAGAGTCGTAAGTAACAGCGCGGTAAGATAGCTATAAAATTACCCACCTTGAACTGCGCATTCAACGCGCGCTCCTCTTCGTCAAGCTCATCATTGTCATATGGATACATCTTCAAGTTGTGGAAAGCAAACTCTTCCTTGATTCTCTCCTTAAATGCAGCACGCTCCTCTAGAGTCAGGGAGTCTGACTTAGCAATGACAGGGACGACATTGACAACATCAGAAAGCTTTTTCAGGACCACTATGTCAATTGGTTTGAGACTGCAAGAGTTAGCGCCTACACAATATCATGGGGTTCAGAAAGACGTACGCATGCCCAGATGGTTGGATGAAGAAAAGACAGCAGTGGATGCGAGTATCCTGGATGTATCGCTCGCGCTGCGCTGTGAGTTCCTTCCGAAGATATGCTGAGTGCTGGTCCTTAATGTACTTCACGATAGGATCCCAGCTACGGTTGTCAGCAATTCCCCTCATAGCTGTATTCCACGTTGCATCCCCTCACCATCTATCGTTGTTGACCTGGTCTCCATAACCCGGAGTGTCCACAATGTTTAGTCGTAGGCGGACACCATTCTCCTCGATAACTATTAAATAGCCTTAGCATGAGCTGACAACTGGTTAACGATGCAAAACATACTGTGAGAAGCGGTCTGGATCTCCGTTGTGGATCGTACGGGCTCATCTGGAGTCAAACGGCCCTTCGAATCGATAAGGTGCGAGGCAAAAATTGTGTTGATTAATGTAGACTTTCCAAGCCCGGTTTGGCCTGCTCGGGATATTAGATACGAATTGGCCCTCGTGGGATCTAGAGTCTGGAAGAGCAAGATACATACCGACACAAATAACATTGAATTGAAATCCGCGTTTCAACAATTTCCGTTCGATCTGCGACGTGATACTATCGAAGCCGACGTGGCTCTTAGGGAACACCGTTTGCTGAGAAGCATTCATAGAGGAAGCCATTCTGATAGCCGAGTTCGATAGATAGAGGAGATGAGACTGTGAGCGAATGGGTAGATTACGAGATCAGACGAGGTGATGTTTCCGGAAGACCCTTGAAGACGAAGAAAAGAAGGAGTGGAGGACGTGCCAAATTCTGGTGCGCACTGAGAAAAGGGGCAGCCGCCTTAAGCCATTCGCGGTTAGCCGATCTTGGGGAAATTTTGGCTTGAATCTTTAGCGAAAATGGAGGCTCAGAGAGCTTTTTCTGAACCTCCATCCGGAACCACCACATTGTTCGAATTTCCGCCGGTTTAATACGCAGCTTGCCCCAGAGCCATGGCGTCTACCGTGGCCCTCTCACAGTCATCTCTCATCACAACTCTTCGACTCCTCCTTCCCCGATTGTCTCCCCGAGTATGGTCAGAGCAGTCATCATCTACAAGTCAATTCTCAAGACGACTCACCCTTCCACTGTTGCCCTCACTCCCAATAGCCATTCCCGCCGCCTTCCATCTGAACCTACCTTCGCTACTTCCGGGATTATGGGAATCGATCCTACGAGCTGTACCCAAGAAGAAGACTTCGCACTCCAAGAGCCGGCATCGGCAGATGGCTGGAAAGGCATTGAAGGACGTCACAACTCTGAACAAGTGCCCAGCATGCGGGAATCTAAAAAGGAGGCATTACCTATGTCCATACTGTGTTAAAAGTAGGTTTGATCAATTACTAAATCCCGCTCTAACCCAGCAAATGGCTAACTGCTTACTGTGCGACTTCGTTAGAAATCAAGGATATATGGGCTGGAAAAAACAACGGTGCCGAGAAATCTGATATGGAGTCATAGACGGTCTTGCATACCGGGTGTGGAAATCCGGCCCCCCGTGCATTCAGGCGTTTGCGTAGAAGGTGTATTATAATTGTACATACATTCATAAACCCGAAACACCTACCTGTAGTCTTTACAAAAAATACTCGATAAATGAGGGATGGTTGGTATGGCAAGAATTGGAACGTTAAAAAACTTAGATGTTCTATATGACAGGCTCAATATACTTAATCATTCCACGCCCACCAACATCACCCCACTTCATATATCGTCTCGAGAAAGTATAGCTCTAGGGGGCAAGCAGTCCTAGGGCATATCTAGATATGGTATGGTGTCGCATTGGGACTCAGGCGCCGACGCTAATTTAACCCCCAGTCCAAGCAATATCTAGCCACCTACACTCTGGAGAACGGTCTACATCTCCATTGCACCATTTCTTAAGTTATTTAACAGCCTGCTAATATCTCGAGACAATAGCCCATCCGACGGATATCTTTTCTCTAGCCGTAACTCCAACACAAATCATCTCTGCCTCCGGTGCCTCGTCTATCAAAGTCCATGATACAACTCAGCCCGAGTCCCCACTTGTACAGACAATAGAAGGAGCACATAAATTAGGATGCCATCACCTAGTAGCAAGTCGTAATGGCCGGAAGGCGGCAAGCGTTGGGTTTGGGGGTGAAGCAAAAATCTGGAACTTTAGTGACGATGCTGGTTGGAAAGAGGAAGGGCGGGTCGTAGGTGAGGTTTTGATATATCTTTGGCAGCACCAGTGGGGAAACTGCACCGTGGCGTGAGGGATCTTAACTGATTAGCGTCCGTGGGCCTGCTAGATGGGAGCGGGACCGGCGAGTTGTGGGCAATAGCTCTCTCTGAGGACGGACAATATCTCGCAAGTACCACATACGATGGACGCATAAATGTATGGGATACAGCTGCTGAGAGGACCAAAATTCGAGAGTATGAGACTAAGGGAAGCTTTGGGATGTGCATTGATCTGGTAAGTAGCTCTAAAGGCGCTCACGGTTACCCAGGTACATGTTTACTGTATAGTTTCTAGGTCAATGCTTACAAAGCTGTGACTAGTCTGCCGATGGGCGATTTACGGCTACTGGACATGAGAATGGAAGTGTATATGTCTTCAACAATGATACCGGCCGCATGCTGCATTCGCTTCCTGGTATATCCCAGCCGATATTCTGTCTCCTAACATGCTAACGTCACTCCGTAGGCCTAGTCAAATCCGTCCGTACAATTGCTTTCTCGCCCGGCGGGAAACTCCTTGCTGCAGCCGGAGATTCCGGCATCATCTCCCTCTACGACGTTGCATCTGGGGAGCAGGTCGCGAATCTGACGGGGAGTGCAGCTTGGGTGTTCGCAGTAGACTGGAGTGATACTGGTGAATTTTTATTGAGCGGGTGAGTTTTGCTATCCCAGGATAAGACCTTCAAAATAAGTGCTCTATAGCGAGCCCTCTTTTTACTAAAACTCGAAATTAGAACCTATGATGGCAAAGCTCGAGTCTGGTCGGTTGACCAGCGAGTATGTGTTGCTACCCACACCGAGACGGACAAGCCGCTGTGGAGTGTGAAATGGCTTCCAAAGAAGGTGGGGATGAGTGAGAGGTTTGCCACAGCCGGAGCAACTCAGAGTATCTCATTCTATAGAGAGGCTACTGGTGGCTAAACAGCGTGCCAACGTTAAAGAAACCGTAGCGCCCACCTCGTAGTGACTTCGAAATAGGTAACTCAGTCTTCGAAGTCTGTGGTAGCTCGAAAAGCCTTGGAGTACCGATTTATAATTACTCTCAAAATGCAACACAATTATCTCTTTATTTAAATATGGATTGCAACAAATAATCTGACACCGAAGTCTGTTTCACGTGCTAGTCTTGTACCTTGCATATTACATGTATGTCAGAGTATCGCTTAGGCACTCCTTTCTGCCAACTCGCTTCACCCAACGTCGTCTCACCTTCAACGATCCGTTTCTTCTTCAAGCGTCTCTTTTCACCCTTTACAAGCCGCTCATTAGATTTGAACTTGTCTCTTTGTCTCTACGACAAACACGCTCTCTTGAGGTTTAATTCTTCTTCGATACTTCACTTTCAAACCGTTAAATTTCTTCATTTCGAAGCTCGAAACATGTTCGTCAGATCAATGATCTCCCTCGCCCTCTTGGTCCTTTCGGCCAGCGTTGCCTCTGCCACTCCTCCGGCGTGTCTTTTGGCGGCTATCAAGTGAGTGATTGGTTTAGTCTTGAATAGTAGAACACCAGTGAAATTTAGCACCACTGACTCTGATCAGTGCCCAAGGAATAAGCCCTAGCGACCTGGGCGCCCTATGTGGGAGCAAGTCGTCCGACGTCCAGTCTTCCATCGCCAAAATGTGCCAGTCAGACATTTCCTCCGCCATGAGCTCCTACTCCGACACTTGCAAAGCGGCTGGCTCTACTATCAGTGAGTTCCTTCAACGGACCACCCGAGATGATCAGGACTTGGGCTTAGTTGTAACTTCTTACTAACTTCCTACCTAGCAACTGTTATCTCTGCCACAGGTCCTGCTGCAACGTTAGTACTGCCCTATCTAATATATACGCGTCAAATTATCCATTCATCTACTATACCCAAGTCCAAATATTGCCCTGTATCCAGCACCATACAAGTTCTATTATAGGATGCATTGAAATAATCCTAATATATATCCGCTAACCTTTATCTATTCCACTAGTGGTTCTTCCGGCTTCTCCACCGCAACAGGGTCTGCTTATGGAAGTGGAAAATCGGGCTACGCCAGCCCCACTGGTTCCGCCGTTCCTGGATCTGGTATGTCGCTGCAGCCCGTCCTTGCACTTGTATACTCCTTCGCTGTTATCGGCATCAGCGTTGCGAGTCAGCTGCTCCTCTAGTTCACAATAAGCCCACCAAGCCTTTCACAAAGCCCAGTCTAATCAGGTATTGCGTCGCGCGCATTGTTCAATTCAGGTAATTATTCTTCGCCCATCATCCCAGGCTCATCGGGCAACGGTCCCCCTCAGACATCCGCCACCCCCACCGGCTATAGTTCCGGAGCCTCCGTGCTCTCCATGGGGGGCTCTCTTCTCGCAGCCGTCGTAGCTGTTGGTCTTACCATCACCCTCTAGCTTCCCAATCATAAGATCATTGGGATTCCTATGGGTAGTATCATTAGAGGCGTATGGAAGTCATTAAGGATGTGACATTAATACACTTTGCTTTCTCTTTGCCAAAAATTTCGGGAAGCATTACTGGGGGCTGCATTCGGGTAGGAATGGTCATTTTGCTGGCTCTTTTCTTTTCTACGAGATAGTTTGGCCCTTATGGGTTTTCAGACTTTCTTGTCTGCCTGAGAATGGCTCGGTGTGGTGCATCAACAGGGCTCTTTTTTACTTTCTTGCGCTGGTAGACAAAAAGACTGGGTGGGCAATTGCGCATGGCTGGCTGGTAGTTTTAGTGCATCTTGAGATTATCATTGACGCAGATGCTCCTTCTACGTCCCGTGACCTCCCGCCGCTTAAATCGCCCCCAATCCCAAACATTCTTGTTCTCATCATTGCGAGTTATCTATATGTCTTTGCCCGGAGAAACAGAGATGCAATTAGTAACCTTGGGAATGCTGGTGATAGATGACTTACACTTTTCAGCACAAGATCCGATTTTCGATGTTGCGGGCGGCTCGGGTGCCTATTGTGCGAATACCTTCCGCTCTTGTACCCGCATGAAATTTGGGCATTATTGAAGGATACACTTGTACTAACCAGATTCCATTAATCCTGCAGGTGCTCTTGGTGCTCGACTATTCTTAGCCCCGCCAAAATCTAGACTTGTTGGGTGGATGGTCCGTTCAGGAATGGATTTTCCCCGCGCTATTGAAGAAGATCTGCTAAGCTGGGAGACAACATTATTGCTTTGCAAGGACCCAGAAAAACTATCTACAAAGGGGGAGCTCAAATACTCCGATAATACTTTCGGGCGTAAGTATGTGTTTTGAAGTTCAAGAAAGGTTGTGATGTAGCTAAGAACTCGAGCAGCGAAGAAATTCCGCTACCTTACAGAACCCTTGAAAATCCAGCCGATGCACATCAAAGACACTCCATTGATGGCTTCATATGCCTTTCATTTCCTTGTAAGCCCGGATGACGCCATCAAGCAAATTCAAGAGTTACTCTCCCTTCGTCGATCCGCCGCACTTGGTAAACGTCCACTCTTGATATGGGAGCCAGCGCCATATTCCTGCCACCCAGAGAATCTAAGCACATGTTTGCAAGCAGCAGAGCTTGTTGATGTCTTCTCTCCAAATGACATAGAATTAGCGGCATTTTTTGGAAACCAACAATCCACACCCCTAGACCGCGAGACCGTTGAGGGTCTTGCTCATAAATGTATAGACAGTGGGATTGGGCCGCTTGGATTAGGCACAGTGGTTGTCCGAGCCGGCGATGAAGGTTGTTGCGTACACAGTAGGGCACAAAAGATGCCAACATGGCTACCAGCATACTACCAATCCTCAAATAAAATGTCAAATGCAGCCGCTGGTAAGGTAGTTGACCCTACAGGAGCAGGCAATGCATTTTTAGGAGCCTTTGCGATTGGGTTTCACGAGACAAAGGACACTATTCTTGCTGCTTGCTACGGCACAGTCGGTGCCAGCTTTGCTCTTGAGCAGATCGGCATGCCAAAGAGGCAAGCCGTTGCTGGTGGGGAAGAGCTGTGGAATGGTGCCGATGTGCGCTCGAGGCTAGAAGAGTACATGTCAAGGCTAGCTGGTGAGGGAGAGGTACTCCCAACCTGATCTCGGGAGTATCAGCGCTACGCGCCGCTCCTTTCACCTATTTCAGGTAGCAAGCTTACTGCCGTGATGTTTTTTGGTTGCCTGCTAAGTAGCTTTTCGATGACTAAAACCGCAACATGTCATGGGCAGGCCAATAGTTGAGAATTCTTGCTAGTGGAGTCTACCCCTCAAGAGACATTCCTCTAATGTAACTCGAGTTCCCCCCAGAGTAACGAGTGATGTTCAATCCTTTGAACCAATCCTTGCAAGGTAGGCTTGCCAGCCTTCTTCCTGGTATAGTTTGACTGATGCCACAGGGTCTTCTGAAGCGTAGATGCCACGGCCGGCTATAATGAAGTCTGATCCCCTCTCAATGGCGGACTTGGGAGTTTGGTACTGTTGGCCCAGCTTATCGCCTTTGGAAGACCTGTTGACTCCGGCTGTGAAGATGACAAAGTCCTCGTCTTCGGTAGCTGGGATATCCGTCCGTACAGACTCGAGCGACCGAGTTGCCACGAAACCAATGACAAAACCCTGGTGCCTCTTGGCTATCTCAACAGCGGAAGATGTATAGGCCCCAGTTGCCAAAGAACCTTTAGTAGTCATCTCCGCAAGAATGAGCAAAGCCCTCTCATCCTTATACTGGAAGTCACTACCCTGAGCAGTCTGCACCAGGGCTTCTATAATGCCTTCACCTGCTAAGACACTTGCATTGACAATATGTGCCCATTCCGAAATGCGGAGAGCTCCACCGTGATATTGCTGCTGTACGGTATTGCCAATATCAACAAATTTTCGGTCTTCAAAGAAGAGAAAATTATGCTTGACAGAGAGAGACTTCAGACCAGCGACTGTGGCTTCGCCAAAATCTGAGACCAAGTCGATATGGGTTTTGAAGACTGCGATATAAGGGCCAATGGCTTGAAGATCATCACGTTAGCTATATTTGGCATCACGCATGTGAGACTTTCAAGGTAGTAGGTTGATTTACCGTCAGCTAAGGCGAGAAGGTCTTTGGTGTTGCGAAGGTCTGCGGAAACGGCGACATTAGTCTTCTTGACCTCAGCGATATCAAAAAGCTTCTTGACCAGAGAACTGCGATGGGTCTTAGCACGGGACGCATACGACAAGGTCGATTTTGAAGCCATAATGAAATTGTTGAAAAAGCGTTGTAGTAATATGAGCTGCCTTAGTAAGCCGCCCTCGTATCCAATACGTTTTCTATTGGATACTCCCGAATACACAAATCATAACCAAATTCAATTGGCGGTGCATGTATACAAGGTCAGTTTCATACATCTTTGCTAAATTTAAATTAAAACAGGGCTCGCTGTAGGTATCCGCCAGCCCCAGAATATTAGTGACGACACCCGTCAATTGACCTTCGAATTGTCTCTTGCTACAAAGTAAAATGGCCTCTAACTCCCCTCCAGAATGGTGTCAGAAGATAGAAGACTATGGAAGGGACCATCCCCAGTTATCGGAATTCATTAATTCTTTTCCTAACACTAATTCCTCCAATAAGGTCTTAGGAGAAATTCTTGAAATTACCAATGACCGTAAGTATGGGCAACGAACTGCTCTTAATGATGTTTTGCTAACCCCCTCAAGCAAAAAAACGCATGACCAAACATGTCTTTCACGATATCGGGCTGTTAAAGGATCATCTTTGTGTATCGCCTAAAGGAAATCATGTTCGAGCAATGTTTGTCTCGCCCACTCGTCTACGGTATAAAGTACTCACAATCATCATGCTAGGACTATACGAAACTTAACTGGGGAACTAATAAGACTGCTTGGTGCAAAGTATGAAATGGACTACGAGATGTGGACCTGTCGGTTCCAAGCTAGTGATAGGGAACACTTTGCAGGTCCCCTTAATGAAAGAGGCTAGTGTTTTCCAGCTTCATAGAAAGGACATACAGGACACGAAATGACTCCTTGCAGGCCCAAGGCACTTCTCGCAATTCAACCTGGCTTGCGTAGACTTTTTCCGAGCTTGCCAAAGGACACCGGAAGGATTTCTGCGGAGTAGAAAGATTAATCATACCGTGCGGTTGATGCGATTAATCAGTACGAACCCTTTGGAAGAATCAGAGCAACAAGTAAGTCCTCGCATGTACGTGATCAGACGAGCGACTGGTTATCTCCGCCGCGATGACCTTTTATGGACATTCTTGTACTTTTGCGACCCATTTCCTACCTTCGAAGAAAGCCACTATGTATCGGACATTCCAGGAAACTCTATGCTCAATCTCCAAGATTGGATCGATAAGTCATTGGACGACAAAAACCCGGATTCACACTACGAAATGCTCATGCAAGACGGATTTGGCCTCGTGGTAAAAGTGCTGCGCGAGATCAAGACCAGCTGGAAGCTATTACTGAGTGAATTTGAGACCTTTCTGGAAGAAATAGTAAGCCGCAGATAAAATTCTCCCTCACGGCCGAAGAGAGAAACAAAAGAGTAATAGAACGGATCTAACGGCTTTTAGAATGATAATTTCGGTGACGCAGACTTCATGGATGCAGCTGGGTTTTTGGGACGAAGCTTCCTCTTGAATATTGACTATCTTCAGCGTCAATTATTCTACCATCAGCGATATATAAACTACATGACTAGTAGTCCAGCACAACCAGCGAGCTTAATTGTTCCTACATCCTTTATGCAAGATTTCCATCAAGAAGCAAACGCAATGCTTGTAATTGACCTTCGCCTGAAAGCCCTTCGAAATCGTACAGCTAGTGTCCTTGATATAGTAAGCGTTACGTCCCCGCAAGTCTAGATAAATGCTGAAGTAGAACCTAGATCCTCAACCTTAACAGTATCAAACAAGCTCGACTTACCGCAGAACTCGCGCAACTACAGCGGGTTGATGCTGCGGTATCGTTCAAGCAGGGAGAAAGCATTAGAAAACTAACACTGCTCAACATGTTTTTCTTGCCACCTGGGCTTATTTCTGTAAGTGAATTAGCAATTACGCGTATACGATAGCTGACCTTTCAATTCCTCCGGGGTAGTCAATATATGGAATGAACACCAATCTAACCCACGACACCCAGTTCTGGTCTTTCATACTGGTCGCCGCAGCGGCCTTAGGCCTTACCGGTTCGGTCGTCATACTGAGGTTGCAGAAAGTCCCCATCGCAGACTTAGAACAGGGTTTGTCACAACCCATCGGGGGGGCTCTGTCGGCGATGGAAAGGCTAAAGAAGTGGATGCACACTCATAAGCTCGTGTGGAGCAATTATGGAGAAGGCGAATCTGCCTTGAGTGTAGCGGCGAAAAAATCTGCCTAGCATGTAACAGCCCTGGATCTTAGAGAGCATATTTTTTGGCTATCAGTGGTGGGGAGGGCATTTTCTCTTATTTTTATTTTCTCGATGGTGGTGTAACGATAGTCGTAAATCTTAGGAATACCCTCTTGTTGGAGAAGGCGATGCGGTGAAAGTCGTGCTACGGTATAAGATGAGGTCCTTTTTCTTATCCCTCGGGGGACACTGCTTTGATTCTCGAACGTGACTCCTGTGTTCTTTGTAAAATTTGACTACCCCTTAATTTTTTTTTTCAATATCCCCCTCTTCCTAGGAGGATGAGCGGATTTTCTTCCAAATCGACATCACTGAATAGGGGCCTAAATAAATATATATATGTTTTAATTTTTTTCCTCTATATATATTCGCCCCATGAGATATCTGTAAGCAAACCTCTATTGACACTGCCGCACAGCCATAGTCTAGCTAGGCAGCTATACCCTGAAGTTCGCCAATGTACAAGATGATATTTCCGGCTGTGCACGACTCTCTGTACCATGACTTACCCCTAGCCCCACAGAGCCAAGGCTCTTGCGGGGCAGGGATGAGGTCAAAGGGTTCCCCTTGCAGCATGGGTTCCTGGCTTGAACTGACAGCACTGACGTGCGCCATAGCAGACAGGTCGTCCCCCAAACTAGCACGAGGGATAAGCGTAGTGAGTGAAGTGCATAGAATCGCACCGGGCCAAACTCGAGGACACGACGTCTCCTTTCCTGCCTAAGCGCGGTGGATAGCATTGACGAAGTTTGAATGAGAAATGCGATGCTGGGGGCAGTCCGTCGCGAAAGCCAAAATGCAGACTGAGAAAACAACAGACCCCCGCGCCCCTTACCTGCAAGGTATGAATAAGCCCCCATCTTTCCATAACTTCCTGAATAAGATGTGCAGCGGTTAGTTGACAACATCGAATAATGACCCCCAATCGGCCCCCTCCACAAAATAATAGCCGACAATCAAGATCTATATCTCCGATCTTCGATATTGTCTGTCGCGAGCTCGACAAAGGCGTTACGCTCGACGCAAGCCAACCGCCCGAATGCAATATTCCAATAGTTAATGCAAATGAAACAGCGCCCTCTCATTTTCCTGGGCTGAAACAGATTGCTCGGGGTCCCGAGAAATTATGCTGCCGCCGTCGTGGCAGCATCTTCCAGAGTGGGAGTGGAAGTTGGGTATTTCAATATGCTCCGTGTTGGGGTGACGAGAGATCACGGATACGCCCTGTACGTGCACCGAAAGGGGGAGGCGAGCGAGGACGTCGGGTAGCCGCTGAGCCACGAATATGCACCCTCGACCGCGATGGGACGACTGGCGGCCTCTTTGTGGACGGATCTGAGCCTGCGCAACCCCCTATCGTCGACCGCTCTGATCATTCGTAGTTTTCGGCGTGTGGGAGGGGGTACCTGCGTGATGTTGGGGTCAATCTAAAGTTAGCCAGGGTTATACGGTTACGTTGTATCTGTCGGCCACGCGGCTTCAGGGGGAGGATCCAGCCTTAGACATGGGGAACCGCGAGCAAAAAACAAAAGAAACATCGTCGCGTCGATCCCATGTGGTCTGCGATCGGCCTTGGAGGTGCCTGCGATAAGCAAAAAGGCCGCTGGGGATGCTGGAAATAGTCTTCGGAACAAGCAACGCGGATGCGCTGGAATGGAACTTGCCGCGATCAAATGGGCTGGACGGCGTGAATAGGGTTGGTGATCAGTCCGCGGGGGTCAACTGCCGGTATAGGGGGGAGTCTTTCATCGCCATGGCGGTATACTTCCCTTTGCGGGCTCCAGCTCCCTCCTAGATTGTGTCCTTGGCTGTGCACAAGACATTGCCTCCCTCCTTCGCTCACCCTTCGCAGCAGAACGGAAAAAGGAATCCAGCGCGCGGGGGTCGTGTCCTGGAGAGTTATATCCTGGTGGGATGGAAGCCAACTTGTGAGCAGGTTGACCGTTCTGGGGAAGAATGCTAGTCTCTTCTCGATGGATATGCGGGTTGCGGAGGCCTTGGGCATTTTTTGTTTACTTCTTTTGCTGCAGAATTCCCGCCTCGCGAGCGCGGGAAGCTCTCCGAGCCCTCTTGCTGGGGAGCGGTCAACACATCTGCTAAACTATCTACTGCGTGCGCTCGGATGCCAAGTATAAGTACATTGCGTCTATGCGATTTCCATTAACCTGGTCAGAGGTGATTGTCGGCTTGCCGGTCGAATGCTGGTCGAATGCTCGGCATCTTGAGGGCTCGGGGGTCTGTGTACATTCTCTGACTAGAAGGGAAGGAGGGAGTGCTCGTGAAGCTTGCCAATGTTAGGATCTCGCAAGGGAGCGTTGGCTCCGGTCGCGGATTCGGCGACACGGCAGGAATTTCAGTTTACGCTGGGCGGAGTATGCCATCTTGAAGTTGTAGATCAGAGTCTCTCCCCCTGCCTATAGACGAGCAGAGTTATCGAGTGACGGCCCAGGCATTCACTCGACGACGATGGCATGGAATCCTTTGTGACAAAGGATCACCAGCTCTTCACGTTACCCTCGGAGGAACCAACCGATATCGCTGAGGCGCAGGAATGCGAATGGAACCTGGACCGTCGAATCGAGTCGTTCGTGTTGCTGCGGAGACGCGGCTTCTCGTTTACGGGCCGCGTAAATGCATTCTCACCAGTCACACCTCGAATGGGATGAAGGGCCGGCTTGGAGATCACTACTTTCGAAAAAAGTATATTGTACCTCGTACATTCCTTTTAGAGTGGCGCGCGGGATGTCCCCGGCAATAGACATGGGGGTCTCCCGTTTTCCATCTTCGTTTCCATCTCAAAAGTAATTCAAAAGGTCAGAAGTTTCCCGTGTCCCCGGACGCCATTGTGGCTCATTGTTTGACCCGCGAGTGTCTTCGCTGATGCTTTGTCGTGTTATGCATTATTCCCCCAGGGTTGCTCGGTTCGTGACGTTGCTTTAGAAACGGATGAGGCGAACCTGGATCTTTAAATTTCCGTGAAATCTGGTAGCGAATAGCTTGAGGGGAGTCGTAAATACGAAGGCTCGCTCTCGGGGTTTCGGTCGTTGGACAAGAACAGCGCAGTGGCTGGATTGTGGAGATGGCGTATCCTAAAGATGCCAGTTCTGTTCAATTCAATTCTGTCTCGGCGGTTGAGGCGGGTTTTGCAAGACAAGCCTTGACGCATCACTCATTTCTAAAGGGCATCGCTGAAGTTCCAGAAACGTCGAGATGCAGGGTGCTCCAAAGAGCAGTACGGAGTGGGTATACCTACCATGTGCTACTTGGTACGATAGTAATTGCTATTGACGATCCCCCGCGCTTCAAACCTTTCCTGTTTTACATGGCTTGAGCCTGAGCCATTTTTTTATCGGGGCTCGCACAAGTGATTGATGATTTAATTTAGGGTTGGGAGCCATCAGTTCGTTTTACAGGGCGAATGTTTAGTTCCGTCGAGCAATGGCCAGATAATAAGGACTATCCTCCATGATAAAGCTGATCCCCATGGGTTTGACGTTAGCATCCTATTAACTTTACGCCGTCGTCTGGGCAGGTCGATCGGTCCGTATTTGTGGAACCGTTTATGTCGTGGATAGCGCAAATGCTGCCTAATTATTTGGTGGCATCAAGAACCCTGGGCTTGGACTCCACGCTCTGCGTCTGAGAATATGCAATTCCTTTTCCGCTATCTCTTGACACTGGATGGCGTCGGAGAACCGAACCGTAACGCCCATTGATACAGTTTTAATTTGGTCCAACACTCCCAAAGGAGACCCCAGCCTAAATGTGCCCGCCAAGCACACGTCTCACAGCCACTTCTGCACCTGTCTCTCTGCTTAGAAAACCCGAAATTCTGGTCGGTATTAATGCAAAGGCGAGTGCTAAGCTTACTTAGCACTTGTCGCCTAACTATCCAGGTGCTGGTGGGCGGGACAGGCATCGGGACGGAACAAGCTGAGAGAACGCCTTTTGGCCCATGATAACGCATGACATGTCACGGTAGCATTGATATCGGCATCACATCCAGTGTCGTGACATCTGCAGGCTCTAGTATTGTGATGAGAATCGAAGTTTCGAGAGGCCGTATTTATTGACGCAGAAATTCACATCGCACAACACGGGTGGGAAGTACCCCATGTCAGGAATACCTGCACGTTCCAGTTCAAGGCCTCCTTTTCGGGCATGGGTGTAGAGTAGCTTGTGAAAACGTGATGAAAAGTGCAGACACTGGCCTGTGCTTTGCAGAGGATCGAGATGCACAGGGTCTGTTCGCCTGTTCTGCACGTCTGCATTGATTTTGGCGAGTTGGAGATTGGAATTGCTGTTATCGATTAACCTAATAGCGCTTTCGAAGCTAATTTGTGGGTTCGACAGTATAGGCGCCAGGAGTTAATTTGAGTGCCTGACGTAGGAGGTAAACATCACAGGGGAAAAAACAATGACCGGATCCTGAGACCTCAAGGCTCGAGGCCAGTCGTTCAATTGTGGTGTGCGTACAGAGATTGATTTTTGTCGGACCTGGTACTCATCATGCCTGGGAACGAATTCGTTAGATGAGAATCCTAGCGCGAAAAAATAAAAGTTAAAAGGGCAAATGCCCAGGGATTGGTTCTGGTGTGCTCGCCCCTTGTATTTTGGCGGGCGTTTTGCTTTTCTCGGCACACTCTGACAGGGACTCCACTCAATAAGGTGGGAGTGCCGAGTCCGCAAGCTTATCCCATATCGATTATCGAGTTATGCCCGTATTATGAGTGTGGTGACAGAGTTTCGATGTTCTCTTTCGAGAAGTTGGGCATATGTTGGTTTCAGATTCTTTGCAGTAGCTCGTCGGCCCGGGTGGGTGTCACCTCTCTACCAGGAAAATATGTATATCGTACCACGACCGTTAGTGTGCGCAGTTTTTTGTGGCTAGACGCCTCATCGACCCCAAATATACGGGCCATTCTAGAGTGACATCCCCCGAAACTCTGACATCTCCATTTCTCTCATCTTTGTGTCGACTGCCACCTCTCAGGCCAGAAATCAACCGAGTGCAGAGGCAATCTTAACATTTGACAGGAGGGTTTCTGTCACCGTAGTGGCGGAGGTTGGTCCTTGCGTAATCGCTCGCCCTGGAAGTTGCATCCCTACTCGGGACCTCACTGTATTGGTCCTTGCACGTTGCCCTCCTTCAACGGATCCTACAACGAGCTTTCACCGTTCGACGAGGCGGCGCTGCTGTATCGTTCTAGCGTCACTCGGGCGCCTTAGTGAGCTGGAACGTTTATTTCGTACCTTGAACTCGGCCCACTCGGATCGTTACTGCCTGTGGACTTGACGGCAGACCACAACATTAACACCCACACTCATTTTTCCACCATCAGTCAACACTGCGCGGTTTACACGGGCATATCGGATATACCAGCAGCAATTAAGTCTGAAGATTAACTCGAACTCGAAGCTGTGTTGGCCTAGCTGCTGAGCATTCAAAGGCCATCTTCTGGCGCTGGAATTCCTGGATGTTGTGTGTTGTGAACTCATCGGTATGCAGCTCGCATGGAAACATCTTTTATAGGCATTCCTGAGTTCTCACGTCTCTTGCATTCCTTACCACGCATATCAAAACAACCACTAGTGCTCAAGACTAACCAATACAACGAGACTTTAGCGATCCGCATAACGAACTGAGTACGACTCCAACGAGCTTCTGGTTTTCGATTCTTCCTGGCACACAGTTAGAGCAACTGGGATACTAGGACGCCGCGGTTACTCGGATGAGACATCTCTAAGATATTTGTGTCTCTGGCATCCGAAACTCGTGGCTTTTCGTCTATACACAGCGATAATCCCTAGAGCTTGTGAGACGCCCGGGTACTTGATCAATGTGCTGGTACCTAGAGAGAGAAAAGAGCCTCCCTCCATTCGAATAGGTCATCTGGATATTACTCGTTCTTCCACGGTATTCAGAACTCAGGCCATCACTCTATTTGCCAAACTGAGCATTTTAACCGATTGGTCTCTACCAATCCGCTGTTAGGATGAGAGACTCGGAGACTTCGTCGACGTCTAGTGTATACATCGCCCCTCTCCATATAGTCAAAGGCCATAGTCGAACATCAAGCACTGTTTCTCAAAAACATTCGCTGTGTTCATCACGAAGTCGAGCAGGTTCGGCGAGGTCACACTCTCAGATGACCCCCCCTCCGACTCCAAATGGCTCGCAGGAAACTTTATTACGGCAGCCAGAACAGCCGCCACAGCCTGTATTCCACAAATTCCTTCGCGCGTTCTATCCTTTTAGTCCGGGCTCAGGGGAATTCTCGTCAACTGTGACTCTCTCTCTCAAAGAGGGTGAGATCATTATGGTACATTCGATACACACGAATGGATGGGCAGATGGAACGTTGTTGGCATCAGATACGAGAGGATGGCTTCCGACAAATTATTGCGAGGCATATGATGCTGACCAAATTCGGAACCTTCTAAGAGCGCTATTGAACTTCTGGGACCTGGTTCGCGGCGAAACGCAGGCCAACATCGAGGTCTTTTATAACCAAGAGTTTATGAAAGGGATCATTGCAGGCGTCAGATTTTTATTGGTAAGATCCATGGCAGTTTATTATCGCTTTCTTCGAGATAGGAGATCCCTTCTCGCATTTAGAGTGACGCTTACTTCATCTCACAGGAACATACTGGTTGTCTCACACGAGAGTCGGAACTTGTGAAAAGCCACCCAGGCCTTCGAGCAAATCGCAAAGCGTTACTCGCAGATTTGTCGGCCCTTGTGCGAACCGCGAAGAGACTACAAGACGTTGCTTTATGTGTGAAATCTGACGAGAGGATAGGCGATGTCATTGACGAAATTATCCTAAAGGCCTTTAAGATTGTCACCCGTGGCGTGAAGTTTTTGGACGTATGGGAGCAGGACTTTGGGTCTTATCGCATGCTGGATGAATTGATTGATTTTGGTTTGGAGGAGGCCATTGCTCCTCCCACTCCCCCAGCGGAATATCCGGCTACCTTTACGCATGCCGCTCCGGAGCACATGTACGGAATTGCAGAAGATGGATTGACTGGTGAATCTCAGTCACCATCGGGTAACGACGTCGGTTTGGTGCTACGTTCGGATGCACCAGCCAGGGATGACTGGGAGCAAACGGGCTTTCCTCTGCAGACATACGCGGCTACAAATCGCTCTAGCACCTCTTACTCCTCTCACCCTGCATCTCGACCGGCATCGGTACAGATCAATAACAGACTTTCCATATCGCACCGTGTGTCCTATACTGGCCAGAGCACGGGGCCCCGAAGTTACAACCTCGCATCGGAACGGCTAAGCGCAACACACGACATATTCTTGTCCTACCTTGGCTCCTTCATAGGCCGTTTGCATCTGCAGTCCCGGTCCTCAACTGAGCTTCTCTTGACTACTCAACAATCCGTTGCCTCAGGCCGGGATCTACTTGCAGTTATTGAAGCGGTATGGGAACGTGATTCACAGCGCGCGGAGCCTCTGGAAAAAGCCAAAGACGCAATGTATGGAACAATTACCGACCTAGTTTTGGCAGCTCGGGAAGTAGTCATGCCGGCGCGTGGGCAAGAGGAAACTGAGGATATAATGATGCCTGATGAGGGGAGAAAGCTGATGGGTGCTGCCACAGCGTGTGTCAAGGCAGCTGGCGAGTGTGTAGCGAAGACGAAGTTTGTGATTGAGCGAATTGGAGATTTCGAGTTCGAAGTGACCTCTGATGGCCTAGGGTTTTCGGGTACCATTTTCGAAGTTCCAATTGATGGGGGGCGTGGGGATGTTGTAATGGAAGCGGAGCAACCAGAAGCCCTAGACACCCCGCTTGCGGGGCCGGTAGATCGTCCACAATCGCTACCGCTGCCCCAAGGCACCGAGGACGATAAACCCTTACCGGAGATACCCAATGAAACTCCTGTTCTTAGTGAGGCACCTGAATCTGTTGTGGATACTCGCCCTACCCAACCTTCCACGGACGGTCTCCTTCCACCTCTCCCACAGCTGTCGGGCCCTTTGTTGGATGGTGATCAGATATCTGGCGTCGTTGAAGGCAAAGAAAACGATACTAACTTTAGTTACGATCAATCTTTGCGTACGGATAGTATCGGAACTTTGGGCACTGGTACGGACAGTACATATGTGGACAGCGTCCGTGATTCGGAGACTAGTCTGGTGATGCGTAGACTGTCAGCAGTGGCTGCGCCTGAACCGCCATCGACTATACAAGAGCTTCCTCCAAACCATATTACATCAGCATTGAACATGGACCATAGTATGTCTGGTAGCGAGACAACACTAGCAGAGGAATGTGAAGAAGAAACCGAAGCAAAAATTCTTGAGAAGACTTTTGCCCATGAATTGGTTTTCAACAAAGAAGGGCAGATCACTGGAGGCACTCTCCCGGCACTGATTGAACGTTTAACAACGCATGATTCTACACCAGATTCTATGTTTGTTTCTACTTTCTATCTTACATTTCGTCTCTTTACGACACCAACGGACTTCGCGAAAGCACTCGTCAACCGATTCGATTATGTTGCCGATAGTCCACATATTTCTGCTCCCGTCCGATTACGTGTCTACAACGTGTTTAAGGGATGGCTAGAGTCACACTGGCGCCAGAGTGCCGATCAAGATGCTCTTGACATTATTATTCCTTTCGCCAATGAACAGTTGAAAGTCGTTCTTCCTGCTGCCGGCAAAAGACTGGCAGAACTTGCGGAGAAGGTTTCGTCTGTAAACGGACCTCTTGTCCCTCGCCTAGTGTCCTCTATCGGAAAGACAAATACTTCAATTGCTCAATATATCTCGCCGGATACACCAATGCCACCTCCCATCGTTTCGAGGAGTCAGCTGAATCATTTGAGGGTATGGAAGGTGGGAGGCAGCAGCCCTAGTATCTTGGATTTTGATCCGCTTGAACTTGCTCGACAGTTCACGCTTAAGGAGTCTAGAATATTCTGTTCTATTCTGCCAGACGAACTTCTAGCCACAGAATGGATGAAAAAGTCAGGATCAATTGCGATCAACGTACGAGCCATGTCAACACTCTCCACCGATCTGGCAACGCTGGTTGCTGATACGATCCTTCACCCTGAGGATGCCAAAAAACGAGCTTCTATCATCAAACAATGGGTCAAGATAGGCAACAAGTGTCTGGAGTTGAACAACTACGACTCATTGATGGCAATTATTTGCTCTCTCAATTCTTCCACCATCTTGCGCCTAAAGAGGACATGGGAAGTGGTTTCTCAGAAGACTAAGGCCACTCTCAATAGCCTTCGAAACATTGTAGAAGTGTCCCGGAATTATGCTGTGCTCCGACAACGATTACAGAACCATGTTCCTCCTTGCTTGCCGTTTGTGGGAACATATCTGACCGATGTAAGTGTCAATACTTCATTCGATTCTACGGCCGTACTAATTGGTTGCAGCTTACTTTTGTCGATGTTGGAAACCAAGCCACCCGTCAGCTCCCAGGAGATGGGGCCAGTGACAGTGTCTCGGTTATCAACTTTGATAAGCATGTGAAGACGGCCAAAATCATTGGAGAGTTGCAACGCTTTCAGATTCCCTACAGACTGACGGAAGTTCCTGAGCTTCAAGAGTGGATTCAGGCTCAGATTGTACGTGTACGGTCGTCGGATTCAGCCAACGTCCAGGAATACTATCGCCGATCGCTCTTGCTCGAACCTCGCGAAACACCCTCACAGCGCACAACACCTGTTGACACCCAGCCGTCCAACTCTTCATTTCTTGGCTGGGGTCACTCTTCTATTAGAGATAAAGTCACACTCACCCCTACCTGATTTATCCACATTCCAGCATCCGCCCCTCTACTTTGTCATGCGGGCGCCGTCGCCCTGCCGGCAGCTTCTACCGTCATATTTCCTTGTTTCAAAGATCCTGGCGATTCAGGTACTTGCTGCTCGATCCGCAAAATCGGCGTATCTTCATCTTTCCATTTCTGTTTGGGATGCATGGACAGGTACTGGGGCGATATCGGGGTTCGGCTGTGTTTTAAACTTCATAATGTTTTTTTGTGATACCTCCTTTTATGGCAACCAGGCCTTCTGGTGATATTCGAATTCCCTTGTCTAACGGATCATGACATGTATATCTTCCTTCAGTGATGGACTGTAACCCTTCGTTCTCCTAACAAAATGGATTTGGAAAAAAAAAAGGGAGGCCTTGTATTTGTCGAAAGACTTGCGGGAAAAGAAATCGGGCTCGCGCTCAGTCATGTACGGCCCTGGGCCAATACACAAAAGAAGGGAAGTGCTGGAGTCTCTCTTGCACAAGTGGGAAAAGAAAAAAAAAAAGTACAATATCTTTGTCTTATGTACTTGATACCCTGGAAAAGATCAATACATGGGCTAGGCTGTGTGTCGCCGCGCCTGGTAGAATGGGGTGGCTGCTGTAGCTAGTTTTATAGCAAATGAAAAAAAAACTTCATGACCAACGATCATTGTTTTGGTCCTTGAAACTTCTTTGGCGATTTGTGCAGGCCAATGTGAGGCTAAAGGGTTGTGTTGGTGTTTGGGGTTGGTGGTTAACTGGGGAGGCAACTTCACGAGGTTTTCGGATTGAGTCTATTTTGGAGTATTCTATGCAAAAGTAGTAACAAGCAACATCGCCATCGTTCTCCACTATCCTCTCTACCGCTTTCGCGCCACTAACAGTCTTTCTAGCGTTTAATACCGGTAATAGCGGCCTAGCTGTCCGCACCAACAATGCACCCGTGATCGCCAGCGCCGCCATAGCTTCTATGATGGGTGCGGCGCGCGATACAGCGCAGGGATGTTGAAGTAGAGGGGACAGTGATGTTGTTTGTTCTCTGTTAGCAGGGAACACTACCATCATTCCCTTCTACCTCCTTCTCCACCACTCTCGTACCACCGGCCGTCTTTCCCATGTTTAAAGCTGGTAATAGTGACCTGGCTGTCTGCCTCGCCTGCTGCGCCAGTAGTGCATCCATAACCACTAGCGCGGCCATAGCCTCTACGATTGGCACAGCGCGCGGGACGACGCAGGGGTCGTGGCGGCCCTTGGCTTCGAGGATCCCTTCGTCGCCATCGTAGAGGGCGGTGTGTTGAGCCTGGCCGATTGTGGCAGGGGGTTTGAAGGCCACGCGGAAGTAGATAGGAGAGCCGTTTGTGATGCCGCCTTGGATACCACCAGAGTTGTTGGTTTTAGTTGTTAGGCGGGGTCGAGGAAGGGGGTTTGCTGTTAGGGGGGAAAGGGTGGCGGGCGCCCGGATAAAGGGGTCGTTGTGGATTGAGCCTGGGACTTCGCAGCCGCTGAAGCCGGAGCCGACTTCGAAGCCTTTGGTGGCGGGGATGCTGAGCATAGCGTGTGCGAGCATTGCTTCCAGTTTATCGAATACAGGCTCGCCGAGGCCCGTGGGGACGTTTCTTATAACGCAGGTGACGGTCCCGCCGATGCTGTCTTTGCGGTCACGGTAGTCGGCGATGGCCTCGGCCATGCGTTCGGCTGCGTTAGCGTCGGGACAGCGAACGGGAGTGAAAGAGTCGACAGTTTCACGGTCGATGGTTTGGAGGAGAGAGAGGAAGGCGGGGTTGGTGGAAGGGGAGGGGTGGGCAGATGTGGGGGGGAAGAGGTGGATGGAGCCGACGGAGGAGACGAAAGCTGTTATTGTGATGTTGTGGGCGATGAAGAGGTATTTCTCGGCAATTGCTCCTGCTGCTACGCGGCCTGGAAGATGGGGACAAGCGATTAGTATTCTGTAATGCGGTTCTAGTATGGACGGACGTATATACCTATCGTCTCCCGAGCACTGCTCCTTCCTCCACCACTGCTTGCTCCAATCCCATACTTCTCTCGGTACGTGTAGTCGGCGTGACTAGGCCTTGGAAACGAATCCATACTTCCTCCACCATAGTCCTTTGGTCGCTGATCCTCGTTCCGCACAATTAGCCCAATCGGTGTTCCCAGGGTAATTCCAAACTCTGTCCCTGACTGTATCTGCACTCGGTCTTTCTCGTTTCTCTGTTGTGCAGCCTGCGTCAATAACTAACCACCAATTGGTTGGGTTTTTGCGAGTGAAGAGCTCACAGGCGTCGTTAGAGCGCTCTGGCCTGGCCTTCTCCGCGACAGTTGGGGCTGGATGTCGTCCTCCGTGAGTTCCATACCAGGCGGACAGCCATCGACGATGCAGCCGACGGAAGGGCAATGAGACTCGCCATATCTACGGACAAATGTGACAACGTTATTCTCATTGATCTTGGATACATCGCAGGTGCTATTCATTGGGTGGGGCGAGAGAATTGCAGCGAATGTACCTACGTAGTCACCCTGAAAAAATCACCAAATGTCGACATTTTGGTAAGACCTACCAGTTACGTGGAGTCAGAAAATTTCCATATATTCCATAAAGTATCCAGAAGCAAGAACCCACCTCAATGCCTCAGGACGTTGTTTCGGCGTAGAGATCCCTAACGAATTGATATTGTGCAAAAGAACAGTGGAGTTTTTTTTTTTGTTGTACTGGCTTAAGCGGACCAACCGTTATCCAGTTGGCCCTGATCCGAAATGAAGAGCCGCCTTAAATGTTTACATGCCTGCTTATCCCCTCACCATCTTCAACGTCCCCAGGAAGGGTAGTGGTTTTCCCTATCAGACGATGGCACCATCGCGAGGCATCTATCTCTGGCCCAAATCATATCCTACATTTCTCCCCCTGCAGTGGGGTCATCCGCATGGCCTGCGTTCACACTCTTCATTCGCATCCGGTGTCTCGAATCCCAAATCCACCCTTCAAGTATATATCTCTCAAATCCATTCTCCCTTCACAAACCTCAGCATAGAGCATTTCCTTCTTCAAAAAACCCCCCCGGACAGCACTGTCCTCTTCCTCTACTCTAACAGCCCTAGCATCATCCTCGGACGCAACCAGAACCCTTGGGTGGAGGTCAACCTAGGGTTACTCAACCACGGCAGAGGCTTAGGCGAAGCAATCCCACGGGCTCTCGTGAAAAATCCCCCATTACTAGTCCGCCGGAGAAGCGGTGGTGGCACCGTCTTCCACGACCATGGAAATGTCAATTACAGCGTAATCACCCCTACCACTAATTTCCACCGGGACAAGCACGCCTCGATGGTTGTGCGCGCCCTACGCCGTCTTGGAGTCGCACATGCACACGTCAACGAACGACATGATATTGTTCTAGCCTCTAACCCTCAAAGCATACCTCGCAAAATTTCCGGTAGTGCATACAAACTCACACGCCAGCGCTCCCTGCACCACGGGACTTGCCTTCTCTCATCCCCATACCTAGCTGCGATACCTCTATATTTGCATTCACCAGCGAAGGCGTATATAAGAGCCCGCGGCGTCGAGAGCGTAAGTTCGCCTGTCGCGAATGCGGATGTGGGGGTCGAGGAGTTCAAGGAGGCTGTCGTGGCTGAGTTTATGAAGATGTATGGGATTAGGTGTGGTATTTGGAGGATATCACCTTCCGATACGATATATGAGGGTCAGGGTTGGAGAGGTGGGGTCATCAGAGAGGAAGATGCAGAGTTCGAAGAGATAGCAACTGGGATTGCGGAGCTGAAGGTCAGTGTAGAGCTGCCAAAGACATAGCAGAACTTGTCTTGACTTTGTCGGCTTTGAAAGTAGTCATCGGATTGGATATACGCGCAGACGCCACAATTTACATTATCCAGCCACGTCACGCCGGAAGATTCTCGCACCCGTCCTGCCCTTCCTGCATCTCTTCCCTTATCCGTAAGTTCCCCCTGCACTATCCCTTGGAGTTACTTAGGACATTGAGAAAAGAAAGAGTCCCTTCCATGATCCATTTGTCCCTTCCGTTACCCCAAAGTCCCCAGTTTCCGTCGAAGACTTCCACGCCGGTCTGTTGATATCAAACTACTGCTGGCAGAAGGAAAACCCCCTTTCATGCTTGATCAAAAAAAAAAAAGAAATCGAAAGACAATGTCTGATAATATGTCTTGAGAAGATATGGAAAAAAGGCTGATTATAGATGGTATTCGTTGTAATGATCTCCAGACCCGCGTATCCATCACCGCTCGCTCATGCACCGTAACATCCAGTCATATATCCCTATCGTCTGATTCTGCGCACGCCAAAATCCAAGCGGCGGGGCTACATGCCTCGCTAGGAGGAAAGAGAATCCACGAAATTATGGACTGGGGAGAACTCTTGGGAAAATCGCTGCATGGGGCTTTCTATGATGAAGATCGAAAGATTGTGGAGGAGCTTGGAAAGTGGCTCAATGTAATCTTTGGACAGAATTAGATCGGAGTGCCGCAGTAACAAATTCATCGCCTTTCAAACTTGATCGTCTTCCCTCTCGCATGCTTGCTCTGCTGAAAGAAGCAGCGGTGGGCGCTGGCGAGGTCTCCTCAGAGTGCACACTGCTCCTCGCCCTGCATCTCCCGCCCTCCCTCTCCCTGCCCTTGCCCATTATCGCTTGTCCCACCTTGCGGATTCCGGACCGCACACGCTCAATGATGCCAATTGGCACAACAGCTTTTTCGACCTCTTCAGTTGACACCTCGATCTTCTTGCCTTCGTTCTGGCGGGCAGGATCAGTTTCTTCAATCCACGCGACAGGGTTTGAGATGCCGTGGAGCACCCACGGGTGCCGTTTCACTTCGCGGAGCGCGATGCGTTTTCTCGAATCTTTTAGCAAAAGGCGTCTTAGCAAATCGTATAGGTCGTCATCGATATTTTCGTAAAGTTGATCCGACGAAGGCTCTATAGGAGCTGGTGTTGGACCTGAAGTTAAGTTCGAACGGCATCCACTAGTGGCCTTTAGGCGCTTCCTAGGGATGAAGACATCGTCTTCAGCGATTGCCTTGAAAAGTGCAAACTCGTCTTCTGCTAGAAACGGTAGCCGGGCGAAAATGAGACAATACAAGGTTACACCCAGTGCCCAGACATCGATTTGGCCTGTGATAGAAGGTCGCGGCTTTGTGAAGTCCGTATAGCAGAGCTCTGGTGCATAGAAGGCAGGCGTCCCTACGGTCTTCGCAAGCTCGATCGCCTCGTCCCACTTTTCATTGTCAATTTCCGAATCACCGATGGAGTTATCGTCTCTTATAGGCCTGCCTAGATACGACACACCAAAATCTGAGATCTTCACCCTATTCTGGCTAGTCCAGAGAAGATTGGCAGGCTTAATGTCCCGATGGATTATTCCCTGATAGTGGAGATATTCAAGGCCTAACACAGTGTCACGGAATGTCTGGCGTGCCTGCCCCAAGGTTAGACAGGGCACGTAAGAATACTCTTCTTCGTACGGATCAAAAATATCTTCCGAAGATAAGTGGGAGCTGAAACTATTGGTGACGCTAGGCGTACGAGTTTGGTACTCCTGGATATAGGCGCCATACATAGTGCCATCGAGCTCCCTCTGAAAGTGATGGGATCGACTTGAAGACATGGTGGCAGGTTCGTCATCTTCATTATCGGAGTCCAGAGGCGGTATGTCGAGTTCAAGAGGAACAGGGGTTGGTGCCCGAGAGCTCGTTGCATGTGAGGTAGAGGCAGATATCCGACGGTTATCTGCAGGTCTGGCAAAGTCTGTCGTAGCGATACCCTCCTCGATAGTAGCCGCAACCGCGTCGACCTGGTCATCGCCTTCGGATTCTCCACCGTGTTCCAAGCTCCAGAAATCAGGTCCTGCTGATGAATGCACCTGCCGTCCCGCCCGTCGTCTTTCTTGTTTCTCCTTTCGCCTGCCTATATCTCGTAGAACCCGCAATTCTTCCGCTTTCATTTCTTGCTCTACCAGGCCACGCCTCTCGTAGTCTTGGCGGCGTCTTTCCATAGCAACGATATCTTTATCCCCTTTCTTCCGCCAAACAATCTCCCCAAGTGCCACATACTCAAGTATGATGTAGACTTTCTTCTTTGCCGGGTCGTCAACCACCTCAAGCAGGCTAACGACGTTAGGATGCCGACATTTCTTCAAAATTGCGACCTCCTTTTTCACCTTATCCTCTGGTGTTTGGGGCTTGCCTAGGCGGCGGCGCTTGGGATAGCGATCGACTATTTTGATAGCCACAAGATCACCAGTCTCAAGGTTCCGACCGAGCTTTACTTTGCCATGTACTCCGCGGCCGATCTCATCCACAATCTCGTATTGATTCAGAAGTTTCCGACCGGAAATTGGATCAAAATCGACATCCGCGATGTGAGTTCTGTAAAGTTATATTAAGATTCAGAATTCCTCTTATGGTTTCAGACGAGGTTCAGGTGAGAAGGGGAAGATATCTCAGACTTCCATAAAGTAGAGGTTCGTGGTGGGTTATGAGATAGAGGTCTCTCAAGGGGTAGGGGTAGGGAGGAAGACTGGGGATAGGTGCTGTAAAAATGGGGGGCCTGAACTCACTCCTTAGGCGCCTGCCTCTGCGTCCAATGCAAGAAAGGGCTACTGTATATTCCCCCATCATTAGTCATGTCGGATACTGGGGAGCCTTGGCCAGGAGTATAGAGCTTTGGGCTTGAAGCTGGAGTGTTGCCCGCAGTTTTTGAGCCGGGGTCTGTATTTCCAAGTTCCCTCGAGTGCCGATGGCTGACTGCAGAGGCTGAATACGATGTGAACTGTGAGGGGTGGGAACTGCGTTTCCGGAGTGGATGTGGAAGGTACGGAGGAGGGTTGTATTGTGATTGAAGAACAGAAAAGGCTTGATTAGGGTAGACGGGATGATCTCTCTTCTTTTGAGTAGTTGTTGGACTGGTAGTAGGAGGAACAGTGGTATTAGGCGGTAGAGGGACAATCCCTGGTAGAGACGTGGCTGTATTACTACCTGAAATGGAAATTTTGGAGGCGTCCTGAGGTGCGGTTGGACGATCCAGTAGGTTTAGTCGTGCCGAGAATGAACGGGTCTGATCTGGGACCCGATAATTCGAATGGCCAGTGGCACTTGAGTCTGAAGAATCGCAACAAGTGGTATGCGAAAGGGGGCTTTGCGAGATATGGCGTAAAGATGACTCTCCTCCATTTGCATGATCGCGGCCTTCTATACAGGAGTTCAGGGTATGACGCACAGTTGAGCCTGTGTACGTTGTGGAATCACTCGCCCTATCAGAGCATACCTGAGCAGGCTCTCCCCGCGTGGTGGGAGACATTGACATGTCTTCTGAACCTGGGGCTTCGCTGGGGGGTGTCGTGGGCCTTCCAAAGGCTGCATCCATTGCTGCGGCAAAGTCTGATTCCATTGTCGCATAACTCTCCGATGAAGAGGCTGAGCTTCTCTCGTCTCGAGATTCGCTATGAGGTCCGTTTGCCTCCATTTGTATGACGGAATCCCCTTCCATCTGTATTCATATAATATAATAACTCCGTCTAGTCTATCGCGGCCGTTGGCATAAAGAGGATCGATATTATTCGTACAAGAGAGATATCTGCTCGCGATTACCGCAAAAATTAGGAGGAATAGCCAGGACCTATCATCCTTGTTTCCAGGATTTTGTTGGCCAGTATTCGTTGCAATGGTCCTTAACATAGGCTACGAGACCAGAAGCGGAACCGCCATGGGTGCAAAAGAGACTATAGATCCGGCAGCTGAGTGCGAGCGCACCTGAATGACAGATTTGTTTGTGATGGTGTGATGTTTCTCATAGGATTTACCCGGTTGTCTGGGTATCTTGGGAGATGTGATGGAGTGACCGGGGACAGGCTAAGATTGATAAAAACGGTCAGCCTCATCGTCACAGCAATCGAAATTTCATCAACGACAAACCAGCCTGGTGCTAATGATGAAAGAAAGCAATTGAAAGATTACCCACTGCTAAGTTTCAGGCGTGCGAGGGTACCCCAAGTGCGGTGGATAGGGTTTTGGTTGCTGACGCGGTTAACGGGTGGGTAGGTTCTTTTGTCGGTGCCGCGCCTACTGGATCAAGATATGTATCACTCACTCACAAGTATTACCGAACAGTGGGCTTTTCCGGTGGCAGCCTCGGCGGCGCCGATCAAAAGACGGACCCTTCCTCTCAAAGGCGAGGACCAGAATGTGGATCTGAGTGACGCCGATGTTGTCAAGAATTCCAGAGTGGTTACATACATGAGGGAAAAGCAAATATCGGGAACCCATGTTGGGCTAAAACTTCGTGAATTTCTGGTTACCCCCTCGCGCAGCATAGGCTCGCTTGGTTAATATGCAAGGCCAACAGCTTTTTTCCCTTTCACTCCAATAGATTTGGCGATTTCGCCTTCTCAACCTCAACGGGTTCCCTTCGCATAACGCGGGCGAAAGTGGCAGAATTCCACTGGCTCAGAGGCTTTCCTCAATGTCCCGCTTATGGTGGGCGGATGGTAGGAGAAGGACAAAAAAAATTCCTAAGAATGGATATTCCCAACCATTTCCCATAGGTGCTCTCAGGTGTGCAAGTGTGCAAGTGTGCAGATGCCTCTGATCTACAGGATTTGAGGGCGACCCCTCCCTCAAGAATTGGTGGACAGGAGAGCACAAAACCAAGAGGGCCGATGTTTGCCATGATGGACAGGTCTAGACCCACCGTATCGTTTAACTACCCCAGACTTGATTGCTTTTTATCGCAACTAAGCTCGATCGGTCCTGCATCGTCTTAATTTGTCCCCATATGCATCACCGCCGTTCCCCGAATCGTTTTGAGCTCCAGGTTCGGCCTATCATGCAGCGCAGTTGGGATCCTCGCTACAACAGACATGGCGATGGCGGCGCTCTTCATGTCGAGTGATCAGTAAACATATAGGACACTTTGGTCTCTTAACCCTCCCGAAACACATTCTTCCTGCCATTGCTTTCCCGCATGGTGGTTTCTAGCTAGCAACTTCGAGCCCACCTGTCGGTTAGAGGCTTGACAATAAAGAAACACCCACGTTAAGCCCCCAAAGCAACCTACTCGGTCGCCGCTCCATGTATTCCACACTGCGCTAGCCAAAACGAGCATGGTAATGACACGCATATGCACGTACAAATACCTAGTAGTACTCTATCCTATACGAACTCCAAACTCACGAACCAAACCTTTACGATCGCGCTATTCATCGTTGCCGCCGCCATGGACCTTTTCCGGAAGAGGTCGGCTGGGCATGCACTCCAGGTAAGACGTTGGCCGCGACACACAATACCAGTTTCGACGCCAAGCACTTCTGCCACTAAAGGTTGGTGTGGCGACACGGGGTCATTGAGAGTGAATTTCGTGTAGGGATTGAGGTTATTAGCGGCGGTTCCAAAATTCATCAACGTCAGCCCATTTCATCATTTTCATCATTTTCACCATTTTCACATGCCATCGCCGAGGATCGGTATATGGGAGCGCATCTGATACTGTGGTTGCGGTTGCACGCGCGACGAGCTTCCTGATAGGAATGAGTCGTCATCGCTTAGGACATCACAAGGATAATCATGCATCGCGCCAATCATCGCCACCATCACCGTAGCAACGATGCTCTATTTACCAACACAGTTTATCGAGACAATTCCCCATACCGCGACTTTACGCTCAATCATGATTGGAAGAACCCTTCGCCCGCTCTATTCGGCTGCTGAGAGCCCGATTGGCGGTCCCCATATACGTAGTGGAAGGTGGCCTCTTGTTTACGACCGCTCCTTCTCTTCAGTCCCGAGTTTTGCGTTCGACGAATTTGCTGCCGTGTCCCGTAGCCTACGAAACACGAGGCTCCGACTCGATGATCTAACGACTAGAAACTCCATCTCTACGAGTCGCTGCGCATCCGCTCTATCCTCCATTTTCCTGAGATCCCGAGATGAGGCGCTTCGATCTCGCTGTGTCTTTACTAGGTCTCCTAGCTGCCTTTGCTTCTCCAGCTTGCTCCAGGCTACCCTATAACCCCACAACGATATTTTTGTCCCCGAAACACAATGGTAGCTTGGCATATGTGTTTTCGCCTGCATCACCGGCACCGAATTTCCAACTACTCGCCCTGAATCTTAGCTCGACCTTATCTGCGACAGATTTTTCTTTTGCGACGGTATCTACATCGCTTCCTTTCGATAATGGCGGTAGCGTCGCGTTTACGCCTGCCATGAACGATGCCGGGGAAATATCTGTTCATGCAGGCGATTGCACAGCTGGCTTAAATGGTTCGAGCCTCTGGAGATTCACACCAGATAAGATAGGTGCAAATGGGACATGGACTTCGCAGAACATCACAGCTGTTGAATCTGGAGGCAAAGGCACTTTGGGAACCGCCAACTACCTGTCATCTGGCATGTCGTTCTCAAGTAGCGGGAAGTCTAATGTATCGAACACTCAGCTATACTACTTTGGTGGTATGTGCCCCGTGGCTGAGTCGGAAACATCTACATGGACAATGCTGGCCAACTACTCGAATTCATTGATTCATCTGGAACCCCTTTCCTCAACAGCCAATGCGCCACCTTCACCTCCAAAATATTCTCTTGTGGTGTCTCAGAGTAAAAATTCACCGATAGCAGAGGCCGGCTTCAGCATGACGGCTTTGCAACCCACATTCTCAAGCTCCTCCGCCGGAATTGAAACGGTGCATGTGAGCTATCTCCTTCTTGGAGGTCACACTCAAACCGCTTTCACAAACATGTCACAAGCAGCGCTTTTCTCTCTCCCAGAAGAGAGCTGGAGCTACCTCCGAATCAACCTCCCCTCCGAAAATGAGAGGCCAGGCCTCGCTGCTCGGACCGACGCAGTAGAGATCGACTCGAGGTCTGGGCATACCGCAGTTCTGACTGAGGATGGCAAGAAATTGATTGTCTTTGGTGGATGGGTCGGCGATATCAATACACCCGCTGATCCCCAACTTATCATTCTGGAAATAGGGCAGGGGTATGGGGGAGTGAGCGACTGGGCGTGGTCAATCGCTTCGCCAGTAGGTTCTGGTATTGAGCCAAGGGGCTTGTACGGCCATGGAGCCGTCATGCTGCCAGGGGGCGTGATGATGATCCTCGGAGGGTACTTGATTCCCGCAGTTAATGGTTTAAACGCACAAACCACAGACCAGACCAGAAACTCGAGGGCTTATTTCTTCAATACAACAACCGGTACGTGGGTGTCTAGCTACACCAGCCCGGGTCCCTCAAAAACGCCAGGCGAGAAGCCTAGTAACAAACAAGGCACTGGCCCTCTTTCAACTCCATCGAAAAAAGCGGCCTTGGGTTCTGGTTTGGCACTAGGGCTCTCGGCTATCGTGGGCGCAATGGCAGTTGGATATTGGTATTCCCGTCGCTCCAGGAAACGCCGGGATATAAGAGAAAAAGAACTTCGAGAATTTGCTCTAGGTGCTGCCCGATTTCACTCATCTGGGTTAGGGCTTGCTGGTATCGATGGACGCGGTGGAGAAAAATTGGCAGTGGATTGGATGGGAGAAACGGTGCAACATAAGCACGAGCAGATGTACCCACGGGCTGCGGGTGGTCTTGGAGGCGGGTTTGGCGAAGGCCCCAGTTGGCGGGAAAACGGGGGGACAGAAGCCGAAAGAACAGGTCTTTTGGTCGAGATACCAAGCCCAACTAGAGGTTTGAGAAGGAGCTTGCACGCTAGAAGCCGGACCGGGGAAAGGGTTTTACCATATCAAATGGTGTCTGGATACGATGATGGAAGAAGAAGTCTAGGCGCACCTGGGGCCATTCACCCCATAGATGAGAGAGATGAATACGAGCAGCAAGGGCTTGAAAGCAGTGAGCTAGCGATAGGAAAAAGCACGGACTCACAATCTATCAGGGCATCCGCCGGACCCGCTCAAGATCCTTTCGGTGATCCACCGAAAAGGGCTATTGTTGCCACTGGCAGCAACGAAAAATCTGAAGCATCTAGAGAACGCGAGCTCGAAATACAAGAATGGGTTACGGATTGGGCCATAGCAGACGCTGTTCTTGCCGCTGGTGGTAGACTTTCCCCTGGAAGGTCCTCCCCAGACAAAGATAGAACACACTCCAACCTCAGCGAAAGATCTATAAAATCAGCCTCTTCCGGTCCATCACATAGCACTATCTCTCGGAGCCTCTCGCAGCGTTCAACTAGCGCTTACGCAGCGGCTAACCTGCTCTCTCCGTCGGATGTTTCACTCGATTTTGACCAGCCGGGTAGGCACTCGCCGTCAAATAGGCGCTCACGGAGTTTAAATCTATTTCAGCGTCCAGATTCCGGCGGCAACAATTCTTTCCAGACTGCTGCTACAAGCTTCTCGCAGTTGCGGACAGAAGGCGAGGAGCTGCTTCCAAGACAGAGTTCTAACAACGCTATAGGCCCCCCGGAAAGCCCAACCAAAGGCAAATCTAGATCACCAGGCTGGATGGGCTCCATTAGGCGCGCCCTAGGTGGCGAGAGAAATGCAAGCCCAGTATCCAACCGTAGCGCTAGTTCATCTCCTATCAAAGACATAACAGAACACGACGATGCGCAGCAAAATCTATTACCACGGCGAGCAGCTTCAACGTCCGCAATGTTATGGCGAAAGAAGCAAGGAGCGGCAGACTGGGATGTCGAGAGACCTACCGAAGCTGGAGGTCGGCCAGCTGAAGGCGAGGATGAGGAATGGGATGTCGAAGCCGCTGTAGAAAATCGGGTCGTTCAGGTCATGTTTACGGTGCCGAAGGAAAAACTTAGGGTTGTAAATGCGGATCGAGATGCGATCTCCGACACAGATATTGAGCCGGATGAGACAGGAGATATAGAGATGGCCAAAGGGAAAGAAATTGTAAGGGATCCTGCGGACACTACCGAGTAGGGTATGGTCCTCTGGCGGTTGGGCTTGTGCGGAGCATCTAGTCTCCTTTCTTTTCCCTACCCCAAGGCTCTCCTGTTTCTGGTTAGGCTGTTTCCGAATATTCAAGTCGGAGTTTATTCTATTTTAAGGATGGTGGTTTGGCTATCTGTCCAGCATTTTTATATTTGTCAGTTACCGACCGGGAAGGCAGCGTTAAGGTGTTTTTGGTTAGAGCTCTTTTGTCTTGTACACCGGGTCTTCCCTCCGGGCCTTTCAGGTGGCACTTTGAATGCTGATAAGTGGCGTATGTAAAATGCGTCGTGGATACAGTAAGGCTGGCTAGGAGGCAAAGATTCAACGTTATCAGCATAGGGTGGTTCCTGGAAAGACCAAGCCGAATGAAATATTGTCACGACCGTTCCACAGGGATGTCCGATTTGTTCTGCATCCAAAGAACCGTTCTCTTCAAAGGAGATTTATTAGGTATAAACAACTCCATCACATCTATCACAGATAATTCCTCTGAGCCATCCGTTTAACCAAGACGTATACTCACCTCTAGGTTCAAACAATTGCCTTCCTTTGCCGAATGAACAGTGGCCAAAAGTGAGCAACCCAAAGCGCCAACCATGTCTCCCCGGTTTCCGCGTAATATGCAAGCGTTTATATCGTTGATTCCTCTCTCTTCAATACATTCCTAGGATTAAGGTCCTTTATTCCGTGACGACAAAGGACCACATATAGGGATAATGAAACGCCGGCGGCCCAAAGCTTAGGTCTTCAGTCCATAAGGAACAAAGAACGGACTGTCGACCAGCCGGTCCTTCGAACACAGAGCGAAGTTTATATACTCGAGTGGGTCAGCGGTTTCCACGATTAGATCCCGGTTTTTGCTCTGCTCTATCCATATACTTAGCCTCGTCAACGCCTCCGCGGCGAACCTTGGATCAGTTCTTGGAGGTCCCGATAGCTTAGCATGCCATGGCGACCATCCGAAACCAAGCAGATATAGGTTTCGACCAGGTTCTAGAGAGGGGTGAGGATGGGAAAAGCGCGTATCCTGGAAGTCTGGGATCGGGTGCGGAACGAACTCGGTTTCCCCGAGTTCAAGAGGCACGAGCTTGAGTTCCTAGGGAGAATCTAGCTAGACGAGAGACTCTGGAAGGCCACGGAAATGATAGCGAACGTACTGCAGATAAAGATTGTAGTTTATCGAGCCCCCGACCCCCAAAGTTACATGCCAGTCAATAGCTTTGGAACGGCAAGTATTCCAGTACACTTTGTGAGTCTCCGCCGAATACATGAGGAGTTCGGGACGCATTTTGACGCCTTGCTGGAGGACGAGTCTGACAGAAGTGCCTCGATCTTTGTGTGCTTTATATGCAATAATCCCCCAGCTCCTAGGAGATCTGTCAAAGGCGGCAATATATTACTCTTCCACATCCTTCGGCCTTCTATTCGAGCATAAGATTTGTGAGATGCAACGATTAATCTTTCACCTTCGAAAACGGTTGGGGCAATTTCCTAAATACTACCACTTTTCGTTTTATTCACTCGGGTGCCACAAATAGTTTGCTAGAATGCCACACACGAGTTAACAGGTAAAAGACTACCGGTATCGTCAGTTGCACATGTTCGCCATTCGGGTTTGTTTGGTTGGCTTGGCTTATGTTAAAGTTTACCTTAGCGGGATGGCTAATTGGTTCATTTTGAAGGGAGGTGAGGAGGTGGGTTGTTTGGTTGGTTTTGCTGCTTTCACCCCTAAGCGTTGGGAACTTTGGTGATGAGGTGCTGTGGGCTATCGATATTAGCAGGAAGTAGATCTACATGTAACGGGCAAACTTGAAAGCCATGATATGGATCGGGCTGGTGAGTGATTCCGCCCTCTGCTCGCGCAACCAGGGTGAGCCAATATCACATTTAAACATACATGGAAAACACGGTTCCAAGATTTCAATAACCATATGAACCCAAAGAACTTAATTAAGCACTCTAACACATTCCTCAAATACTCAGCAGACCGGTATGCTCGCGCGAGCTCAGGGCAAGCGTCATTCAGCCACCAACTAGATGAGATGCGCCTGAAGAAAATACGGATTTCTATCGTACCATATCGCCCGCCATAGTACATATTCATGGCATCGTGTTAGCTGCCCGAGCACCGTCTATTTCATCTAAGGGCTCTATTCAAGGGCCCTTAGTATTAGGTATTGCAGAAAAGATTAGATACTGTAGATGCGCCTTCGCGATCTCATTTGCTACCCAAACCTCCCTGCCAATCTTCATGCCAATGGATTTACAACCTGTCACCACCTCCACCGAAGGACGTAGCTTCCTAGTTGCTAAGGTGTTGGAGTTCGCGGATGCCTTGGGGGATGGCGAGAGCACGGCGCTCTTGTCATAAAAGTGTCCTGCACCTGAGATGTCCCTTTAGACGTCTATCCTCCACACTACTCTCAGCATTATTCTGGGCCTGCCAGACAGAGTGGGAAATTATGCCTAGAATTTAGCAAGACCTAGCGGCAATCTAGTAAGTCAATTGAGGGTGGCGGACGTGGCCATCTAGAAAATGCCCCGATGTCCACCATCTAAAGCGGCATCACCTAGTTGAGTACGCCAAGCCTGAATCAGTAAATGTTCGCGAAGCCGCAACCGTATATTCTTGAAATCTTCCGGCGTACAAAAATTTACACCCCTTGATGGCCAGAGCTGTGACCAGGCTGTATAGACTGGCAGCAAAAATTTGTCGGTATGGGCGGTGAGGTTGAGATATGGAAGAAATTTCTCCAGCGAAACCTACTCGCTCGCACACCAGCCGCCAAGTTCGAGGACTTGGTCAAGGTGTTAAGCAGTAGATATCCGCTTCCGGGATCTAGCATCGCCGATGTATTTCTCGAACCGAGGAGAGAGCCATCTCCTATCATTGATCCGCTGCTACCGCTATACGTAGAGCGTCTTCTCGGCTTGGACCTCATCGACGGACCAGATATCCTGCGAGCTCTCCTCCGAAATTCACATCTGCGTGATTCCACCGGCCAGAACAGGGATGGGGGAAATGGGTTCGAGAATTCCTTGGAGTTTGAGGATGCAATCCTGAGTCGGGTTGCTCGGTCCTTGGTGTCGACGCAGAGACCGAAGAATATACCGGAGACTTGGGCTACTCTGTCGACAGTTTCACGCTGGATGTCGGCCATAGTAACCGCTGATGTGAGGGATGACATGATGGACCGTATCAGTGGAGGTGCGGGTGCTACAGGTGTACAGCCTGACGCCATGGCTCTGCGTGAGGCCGTGGGTAACCTTGTCCTGGCCATTTCCGAGAATCCAAAAATCTTAGCCATACTAGGTCAAAGTGGCCACAAAGGTACTGTTCTAACTATTTGATGTTGTGTTCTACTATATGGTTAGAAATTAAAGTGTGAGAGGTAGTCATTTTTTGGTTTTCGAGATTTGTTGTCAATATATTTCAATGATCTATTGCGACGCTCTCTGCTTTTTTCTTTCTGAGTAGTTCAACGGCCAGATTTACCGGCTTGCTATTGAAGATATTGGGAACTCAAGACTCATTTCTTGTGCATATTTACCTAGACATTCGAGAGAACTTCGCCCGCTCACTATCTATGTTCATTCCCTTCCTATCGCAAACATCGCTACAGCTCGCGGCACGACTCGAGACTTTTAGAAAAGGGTACTTCGGCATGTTTGACGGTAATCAGTCAAAACCTATTGGTGATGGGGGTGATAATGTCATGGGAGTGGATGTGTCAGCACTTGAGCTACATGATCCCACGGTGCACTCTCGAGCCGGATTGTACATCTGCCTCAACTCTCTGGTAGCCATCTCACTCAAGCGGTATGCAGCTATATGTACTAACAGGAGCAGTTAGCCGGGTGCCCGAAGGTTGATGACGGAATGATCTTGAATTACTTGCATTGCCGTTACAAGGTAAGAGGTACATTCGAGGTATTTCTATTAGTGCTGACCGTTCTGAAGGCTGATATCTCAACAATGGCGGTTGATCTTGTTATTGCTTCCTTTGATATACTGTCAAACGCCATGTTCCGAAATGAGCACGCGCAAACGATTCTTCTCCTTCGGTTGTTTCTTGTCAATAAACTGCCCCTGCTTCTAACAACACTCTCAAACTCCATGTTTCCGCCCTTGACATCCGAGCTCTGTATCACACAGGCACTAAATCATATTGACACCCAAGCGTTCCCGACATTCTCTTCTATGTTTGAAAGCGATGCCAGTGTGTTCCAGCTCAATGACGTGCGGCAAGAGTTTCTATTCGCCTGCTGCTTACATGAATTAATCCCTGAGGAGAGCATTGAGAGGTTGCTTGGCGAGATCCCTATCCTGACTTTGCCACCTGGAGGAAGGTATATCAATGAGCAGCTGGTCGCTCAGTGCGCGACGGACCCCGAAAGGGTTGAAGGACTCCTTGGAGAAATCGAAGGTATGGATGGTAATGCGGGCGCCGTTGTTGGTGCAGTCACTGAAGTATGAGACTCCAACGTCGCCATTATGGGGAAGGGCTAAATATTCTAGGTTATCCACAATCTATGTGCGGCGAAGGAGACTATGTCATTGAAGACTATAGCTGGATTCTTGGCTAGAAAGCCTTCGTCATTGGATGTCATGCTTCTTTTCAGTAAACCAGCTTCCATTTTACAGCCCATCTGCCATCTTCTCGATACTTGGCGATACGACGAGGACCAAGGTACGACTCACCATGCAGGAGCTATTTGCTCTTTGCTAACTTGTTATGCCAGACGAATATCAGCCAGTATATGAAGAATTCGGCTACATCCTCCTTCTTGTGCTTGCAATAGTACACCGCTATAAGCTCACCGTAACGGACCTAGGTCTTCAAAATGAAGATTCATTTATAGCTAACCTCCTTCGGCGAGGGTCTGTCAGTCAAAAGATCGAAGATCTTACTACGGACCAGAACAAGCAGCTAGGGGATTGGATTCGCGGCATATTTGACGTTGATGGAGGGATCAATGATGAGATAATGGCATCCTGCCCTCCTCAAGACTTTTATCTACTCGTCCCAACTTTATTCAGCCAGAGCGTCAGCGCCTGTAGTGCTAATATTATGGATATGGAAACACTAAAAAGCGGGTTAGAATGTATGCGCCCCTATTCATTTTCAGTCAAATAATTGATTCCTGACGCGTATCAGATCTTCGGGAAACATTTCTTATCACTTCCCTAGTGGGAGCCATTACGTGGCTAACGAATCATCTCTGGGAATCGCGGGGAGATGTCGTTAATATCCTCATGCAGATCCTGCAGTCCCTAATCAAACCAAAGTCAATTTCCGGGGAGGCAGAGATGATGCACGAAACTATATTATCTATCATTGCGAAGCCACTCGAACATGCTCTCCGAGAGTTCAGACGTTCAGCTCCATCTCGGCAGGATATTGACCCCCTACTCCACGCTCTTCAGCCCCATTTATCGTTCAAGCGGACGGCCGGCAGTCACCACACTGAATTAGAGTCGTGGACTTCTACCCATGGCGGCGGGACCCTAGCTAGCTTGAGAAATACATTTCAATCGCTCGTCTTATGGAGTACCACTCCAGATATCAACATGACACCGGCAAGCTACACACACCGTCAAGTCTTAGTAGCAGTCAAGATGCTAGGAGCGAGAAATACAGTCCGGACTATTATAGATGAAGTTAAGCTCCAGAGTCAGATCCAAAACAGCAGTGGTGACTTGGCTTTCGACATTGCAACGGCAATCATCTGTGCACCTAGCGCCACAGATGGCTTATCACCGGCCGATGGGGGTATGCTCGGCACGTACAGCCATCAGAACCTCAGCGGACGACTAAATCTACGGGAAGCCCTGAGGCTGGAATTGGAGGAAGCTTCAAAGATGCCTTCGAGCGATCCAGCAAGAGCAGAAACGGTTATTCGTTTGCACAGACGCGTGGAAGCCCAGTTGGATATGGGCCATGTCTCAAATATGATCCCGGATCTCAATACTACGTCTCAGAACGCAAATAGCGTCAATAATATCGACCTCACCATTGGTGGCGGCAGCCTTGAGGATGTTCTCGGGGCTGGTCACGATATGTTAGGCGGAGGTGATCTACTAGGAGTCGGGGATGATATGGAGCTCTCATAAGTTTTCTGGAGTTTGAACTATTCTACACATGGGGAATTCTTTCTATGGTTGGGAAACCTTTTTACGGGTAGTTTACGGGAAGTGATAAGAATGTGGTTGTGTTCAGAAGCCCCGTTGTCACTCTTCCGCGGGCCATGTCACTCGCTCTTCGTCGATTGTGAAGAAACTTACTTAACAGGGGGGCCCTTAGCTCCCACGCGTAATTATCGCCATGGGTTAATCCGGTTCCCACACCATATTTCTCGGCGCCTGGGTGGGAGAATGGAGGCTGAACTTCGTATGATTTTACCCCTACCCAAACAAAATACGAAGAAGGATGCTGCCTAAATCCCCTGTTTCCATTCTCCTCACCGGGTACTAGAACCGATATCTATGGGAATCGAGAGGTTGGGGGTTTCTTTGACCGCATGATTGCTTCTAATGTTCTTTTTCCGTTTCTGGGTTTCGGCGTTACTCTACGCAACTAGGTAAACAAGGCGACCACCCCACCGCGCCGTGGTCGATGTTTTTTTTTTTCTCCGAGGCCAAAAAGGAAGCATCAAAGGAAAGGTTAAATCCCTTCTCCGGGACGTCGTGTCTGCAAGCAAGGGATAAAAAAGTAAGAAGATTGTACCTTCAGAGAGGGATAAAAAAAACAACTGCAGAAGAGGCCCGTGCCTTCAACTCAGTTGCTTTGTTCTTTGGTCTGGTGGGTTCGTACATGTGGGAACGGAGTCATCGTGGGAAGTTTAGGATGTTTCCTTATCGCGCAGCTCTGATTCGCCAGTGGGCAGTTTTCGCCTCCGGAATGACAATAATGCATCGCCCAACGCCCCCGATTGCCCATCCCCCCTCCCTGATTTGCCCGGCATGGAGGGGGACGTCGGCTTGTCCAGGCCTGTATCGGCTTTTTTATTTTATTTTATTTTTCTGAGCTTTAGGGAATCTGGATCATCGTGTCTACTATCTGGCTTCTTTGTCGTATGAGAGTTTTGTTGTGGGGGGGAATTGGATGGTGGTTGCTTTTGACGGTGAGGGGTATATATAAGATAGGCTAAGAGTGGGATCCACGAGTGGGCCGTTCGTCTGATTGAGAGAAGCATTGAAAGCATAATTGACTAAGTTGCCGTTTGCGAGAGATAGTGATCGTGATTGAGTGAATTGACTACGTTGATTTGCCTTTTGGCTGACTATTTGTTTGCCCACACCCCCTCTTCAACACAAGCACTATAAGTTCGATAAAGAAGCCGCCGTTCCCGGGAGACGAGCAATTATACGAAAGAGACTCAAACACAAAGATTAATACACATCTAGTTAACCACTACTAACAGTCTTTCAACCACTACAATGTCGAACATTCCATCTGAGCCGGAATTCCAACAGGCCTATAACGGTGAGCCTTCAAACACAGAACATAGCCCTACCAAGCGGAGCTATCTCTTTCTTCCGTGAGAAGGGTGAAGAAAGAACTCCATCCGGTTCCGTGAGGCAGCTTCTTGAAAACACCAAGCTAACCACTTATTTTGTTCCAACAGAGCTTGTCTCCACCCTAGAGAACTCCACTCTCTTCCAAAAGAACCCTGAGTACAAGACCGCCCTCAGTGTCGTCTCGATCCCCGAGCGCATCATCCAGTTCCGCGTTGTCTGGGAGAACGACAATGGCGAGCTCCAGGTCAACCGCGGATACCGTGTACAATTCAACTCGGCACTAGGACCGTATAAGGGCGGACTCCGATTCCACCCAACGGTCAACCTGAGCATCCTGAAATTCTTGGGATTCGAGCAGATATTCAAGAATGCGCTGACGGGAAGTGAGTATCACTCTATTTTTGTGTTATTGTGTTTCGTGAAATTGATTGTTCTTTGCTTGGCTCTGGGAAGCATTTTTGGTGGGGCAAAATCCTCTCGCTGGGTGGGGGTGGCGCAGCGCACGTGATTGAGCGGTGAAAATTGGTTCGAAGACTGACGACGATGGAAAACTTGCAGTAAACATCGGCGGTGGTAAGGGCGGGGCGGATTTCGACCCCAAGGGCAAATCCGACAATGAGATCCGCCGCTTCTGTGTGTCTTTCATGCGGGAGCTCTCGAAGCACATTGGCGCCGATACCGATATTCCCGCTGGTGACATTGGTGTCTCTGGCCGCGAGATCGGCTGGCTGTTCGGTGCCTACAAGGCCCAGACGAAGCTTTGGGAAGGTGTCTTGACTGGTAAGGGCACGACATGGGGAGGCAGCTTGATCCGACCTGAGGCTACAGGCTACGGTCTTGTCTACGTGAGTTACTGATATCTCCACCGTCCTGCTAATCGACCGACCCCCGCGACAATTCCACTGATACAAGCCCAGTACGTCAACCATATGATCAACTACGCTTCAGGCGGCAAAGAATCCTTCAAAGACAAAAGGGTAGCCGTTTCTGGCTCTGGAAACGTCGCACAATACGCTGCTCTAAAGGTCATCGAACTCGGCGGCACAGTCGTCTCCCTCTCGGACAGCAAGGGCGCTCTGATCGCTAAGGAATGCCAATCCATCACTGCCGACGAAATCGCTCAAATCGCCCAGATCAAAGTCGAACGCAAATACCTCGCCGACATCGTCTCCTCAAACGACGCCTTCGCCCAGAAATACGAATACATCGCCGGCGCCCGCCCCTGGACCCACGTCACCGCAGACGTCGCCCTCCCCTCCGCGACCCAAAATGAAGTCTCGGGCGACGAAGCCAAACACCTCATCGGCGCCGGCTGTAAATTCATCGCCGAAGGCTCGAACATGGGCTGCACCCAAGAAGCCATCGACGTATTTGAAGCCTGCCGCTGCGAGAAGAAAGGCGACGCCATCTGGTACGCCCCCGGCAAAGCTGCCAACGCCGGCGGCGTCGCCGTATCCGGCTTGGAGATGGCGCAGAACTCAGCGCGCCTCTCGTGGACTACCGAGGAGGTGGATGATAAACTTAAATCTATCATGGAGAATTGCTTCAAGAATGGTCTCGAGACTGCGAAGGAGTATGCGGAACCTGGTGAGGGCGTCTTTCCCAGTTTGGTCGCTGGTAGCAATATCGCGGGCTTCAAGAAGGTGGTTGCCGCTATGCACGACCAGGGTGACTGGTGGTAGGGTAATAAATTTCTAGCCTACCTCCCTTTTTCTTTTTTCTTTTTTTTTTTTCCCTTCCTTCTCCACGGAGAAGCGGGTTGGTGGACTACCTATCTATCTATCTATTTCCCTTGTTTTATCTCCCATATTTTATTTTTCTTCTCTCAAAAACAATCCCGGACACACTAACACACACAACCCCTCATCTTCCCCGCATCCCCCTCTCCCCTTTCCTTTCTTTTTCCAAATCCTCATTTTTCCGTTCAATCTCCTGTCCTTTCTTTCCGAAAATTGCGTCGCGGAGGCAAAGGCAAAGCAAAGCGCCCCAATGACAAATATCAACTACAAATACGAAAAATGCAAACTCGATGTTTTCTCTCTTCCACCCCCCCACCCCTCCCCGCCGGGGGGTTATTAACCTTTCCTGAGAAACCTTAAAAATTTAAGATGAAAAGCTGTGTAGATCCCCTCGGAGCTATACGTAAAATAAGTTCAAGGTAAGTCTCTAAATCGAAGTCTTGAGTCATGTAGAGTTCGCTGAAACCCGGTGTTTTACGTATTTCACTTGGTTCCACGAGATCAAAAACGCGCGTATATAGATGAGGGCCATCCGCAGCTCAATGCTGACTAATACTACAAAACACCATCGCGATCCACTTCTCAAAACTCAACCACTTCCCAAAATGACTAAATGTATCATACTGTCCTTGGCATGAAGAGTCATGAGTGGGCTGAGTTTGAAGTTTTGTGGGCCCCATATGCCCACTCATGACCGCATGATAATACTTCCAATTCTAGATGTCGATATATCTCCTTTTGGCAAATGTTGTCAAGTGCACAAGCAATTCCGTTACAGCTTCGAAACAATGGAACCACTGACATTACCTTATTCAAAAATGTCGTGTTATTGAGTGGAAAGAAAGAAGTTAGGGGGGGAAGGAGCATGCCTAGCCGTCAGAAACTATGAGGCAGTGGCGACCCAGCGATGGCGTCACAAACTTGGGAACCTTTATAGGAAACCAAGCTCCCATATTCCTACGAACTCAGCAGACAGCTCGTGTGTTTTTTACCCAGTATGTCGGTTATCCATTGCATTAGCACAGACAACAGGGATCTCGAATACGGACCAAGCCGACCAAATCAGGCCCATGAGGGCAGCAGCGGTGAGGATTTGAGCTTGGAGTCTTCGACCAAGGGCAATGCGAACAAGGAGGAGGTTTCTGATGAAGCTCTTAACCCAGCCGATGCAGAGAGGGGGCGGAAGGGGAGCAGAGCTCCGGAGAGGGAGGAACCGTTTGGTGATGAAGAGCATTCTGATGTGAAGTATAGAACTATGGCGTGGTGGTGGGTGTCCTTTGGACGCTTAAGAACGGATGAACCTCGGATTGACTATAGTGCGCAGGCATGTTGCTCTGCGTAAATATCTCCAACCGCACAACGGCCCTTCCAAGTTATATTAATAACGATCCCACAGTCATGATAGCGGAGACGATATCCCTTGGGATCCTGTCCCTGCCATCGGCTCTTGCGACCATTGGGCTCGTACCGTAAGAATATTTCCCTAAGAAGAAACCTTTCACCACCGAGACTTCCCCCCATTAACGGTGGTGGCTACTCCTAGGGGCATTATTCTTATTATCGGCTTGGGGATGGCTGCCACATATACCGGCTACGTCATTGGTCAATTCAAGGCCTGCTACCCTCATGTCCATAATATGGCCGATGCAGGAGAAGTGCTCCTCGGTGCCACAGGCCGCGAGATCTTCGGCATCGCACAAATCACCTTCCTTATCTTCATCATGGCCAGCCACGTCTTGACATTCGCCATCATGTTGAATGTCCTTTCTAATCATGGAGCATGTACGATTATATTCGCTGTTGCCGGGATGGTCATAAGCATCCTCTTCACGCTTCCAAGGACTCTCAAGAATATCTCTTATTTTTCCGTTGCCTGTGAGCTGCTATATGGCTTCCCTTATCTCTAATCGAGGGAGACAACCGCTGAGAACTCCGTGTAGCTTTCATCAGCATTTCCGCAGCCGTGCTTATCACGATGTTTGGTGTGGCAATTTGGAAGCCAGGTGATGGCGCCGTCAAAGCGACCAACAACACAAGTCTCTACAAGGGATTCTTAGCCGTTACTAATATTGTCTTTGCTTACGGTATGTGCCAATATCTTGATCGCTATGGAGGCTACGCCTTCGATACATTTGGGGGCGAGGGGTTCGTCCTCCAAACCCAGATGACTGAATTTGGCACTGAAAAAACACTGAGCTAAAATAGTTCGATACTGACATTTCCAGCAGCTGGCCACGTTGCCTTCTTCAGTTTCATTTCCGAGATGAAGACTCCCAGTGACTATCCAAAGGCTCTAGTTACGCTACAGTTTGCTGATACGACACTATATGTTATCGCCGCTGTTGTTATCTACAGGTACGCCGGCCAGGGTGTGACTTCTCCGGCGTTGGGTTCCACGAGTCCCATTCTAAGGAAAGTGGCTTGGGGAGTGGCAATTCCTACGGTTTGTTCCAGCCACCCATGTGTGATCCCCCCCGTCTAGGGTCCCGAATGCTGATATGGCGGGGGTTAGATTGTCATTTCCGGGGTCATTAATGGTCATATTGCCGTTGTAAGTCATTACGCTGGAAAAACTTTGGGAGTGTAGTATGACGAGGTCTAACTTTATCTTTTTTTTTTTAATTTTTTTGGCTAGAAATATATCTACGTAAGGCTTTTTCGCGGTACGAAACATATTGGGAGTAGCTCGGCTTTCTCGACTTTCATTTGGGTCCTCCTCACCGTCGTACTCTGGGTCATTGCTTGGATTATCGCGGAGGCGATTCCGGTATTTAATAACCTCTTGGGTGTAGTCGTAGGTTTTGTCTCCTTCTCTACGGCTAGTCTTGAGGGTTTGGGGAAAGGATTAGAGCTAATTGGGAGATGCGATGTTGAGTAGAGCTCGTTGTTTGCGAGCTGGTTCACTTACGGACTTGCCGGGGTATTTTGGTTGTTCTTGAATCGGGGGAATTGGTTCTCTTCACCTAGCAAGGCTGCGCTGACCATGCTTAACTTGCTGATGGTCGTTGTTGGGGGTGTTATCGTGAGTTGATTCCATCGTCCACGTTGGTTGCGGAACCCTTTCGGATGGAGCGGCGATGGCTAACGATCGTTTTTTTGGGTTTTTTGTTTACAGTGCGGCCTTGGTTTTTGGTCTTCCATCGAGGCCATTCGAACGGATTCAGGGAGTGGGAGTTTCTCTTGCAGGGACAATTCTAGGTAATTGGTGACGATCACAGCCTCTTGGTGAGGTGCGTAATGGGATTTTTATCGTAGTGTGGCGTATTTTATTTCTTTGGTTTGACTTGCTTAGGAAGGTGGGACAGGACTGACTGTGGTTTTGCACTATACTTCTCGTCACTGTCAGGGGGAGGGTTGCGTGTCAATTCGATCAGATCGGATAGGAGAGTAATGGGATAGAGTATGAAGTTGGTATGGGGTGGCATTGAAATAATGTTCTGCCTGCTCGGCAAGTTCTAGGGCTCAGTCTACCACAGAATGAACAGAAGAGCTACAATATACAATCCTTAGTCCTAATCCTTCTTTTGTCCATCAACAGTTTTCTCGGTGCTCTCTTTTTTCTCCGTATTTAACCCTGGGGCCAACGGCAGGAACTTGTCCAGCAGTACATTCTGACCCAATGCGAAGAATGAACTAGATATCCAGTATACTAGAATCGCACTTGGGACCTGTAAGGTCATAGGCCCAATGGCGAGGGCGAAGATCTTTAATGTATTCATCCATCTCCGCTGATATACCGATAGCTTCTTGGTCCGAACGTCCCGTGTGCCGAGATAGAGGTTCATAAAGAGCGAGCCGGATAGAACAAATGGAAGTATAAGAAGCGGATCCGGTACCAGAAGGTCTTGGAACCAGAGTGCGCCTTCTTGGGCGAACGACGGCTCAATGGTTACAAGTTCCTTGAGATTCCCGGCTTCTATTGACCCGAGAAAGTCCCCTAGATTTTGAGTCTGTGTAGTCAAAACACCAGTGGGGGCTTCGAGGTTCGGAATGTTTGAGGACGGAATCTCCTCCCGTGTCGAAAATATCAGCCCCAATAATCCCTTATGGGTCCCACACATCCTTCTGATCGTCTCCACGACTACTAGCCAAACAGGCAGCTGAGCCAGTGGTAAAAATAACTTCCACCGTTCGCAACTCCACCGTTTATATAGTTCAGATTGCTTCAGCCGAATCGCCTTGGTAATTCGACTTTCGCAGTTCTTGCGCCCCGTTGCACCCCACTCACGCAAGGTGCGATGGCGAATCTGGTCTCGCCACGCTAACAGCACATACCGCAGGGCCAATTGCCGCTGTTGAACACGGCGGGAGTAAATGGCTAAGGGAGCTGTGAAGGTCGCGCGGACAAGAAAGGCCGTGAGGGGTAGGACTCCCACCCAGGGCAGGGGCGTAGTAGTATGTAAGGTTTCAAGCACATAGTGAGTTGCAGAGATAACAGGTTCGATGAATTGCGGTTGCGGGGTGGAGTGGAAGCCTCTGTGAGGTTGGGATAACGTTGAATTCCGGAGCTTATAGCGCAGATTGTAGTTCCAGGAGACGCTGGGATAGGGGCGTAGGGTTGGCATAATGAGTAAAAGAGAGTGTCTAATCTGCCATTGGTGGCTCTGTCGTTCAAGGCATGTTATTGTGCACAGCTGGGATGTTTCAAATAACTGGCATACGTAGCAGTGTCGTGCTGATCTGTCAGAACCGAAAGGACACAAGGACACCAAAGGCAGATAGATGGGATGAACCATGATTTAAACATTCGACAATGAGCATTTTAAGTCTAACTATCCCGACTAGTTGCTTTGCGACATGATTATTCTTTACCTATTTCTGCTTGGTGTCCCTGCTGTTTTAATCTTCTACGTGGCACCTTTCCTCACATATCTCGGCCGAGTCATAGGATGGTACCTTCGTCGCAAATCTCGAGATCGACGGGCACAGCTCCTCGCCCGTGTGCAAATCGAAGAGGAAGAGCTACGTAGGCAGAAAAAGGATGTAGCGAGTGTGGAAGAGGATGAGTGGGAGACCATTGAAAGCCATGCGACTGGATCCGCGGCGAACGGAGAGAAAGCGCCCAGGGAGTGGGAAGGCGTTGTAGGATTCTTTCATCCATTTTGGTGAGTTTTCGAGGCTGCCTGCATGCATTGTGTAACGGGATATTGTAAACTGACGTCCCTGTGAGTTGGTAGTAATGCTGGCGGCGGGGGTGAGCGAGTCTTGTGGGCTGCAATAAGAGCCACTCAGAAGAGATGGCCGAAGGCTGTTTGTGTGGTGTACACTGGGGATCATGATGTCGACAAGACAGCTATTCTGGAGAGAGTAGAGGTATGTATTGCGCCTGGTGGGATCTGAAGTCATTCCCCAGTGATGTGCTAGAAAGCTAACAGCAATCCTGAGTACAGCAACGCTTCAACATTCGCCTTCACTCCCCAACCGTTATATTTCTTTACCTATCCACTAGGCATTATGTTCTAAGTAGCACCTACCCGCATGTAACGCTTCTGGGCCAGTCGCTTGGCTCGCTCATTGTAGCATATGATGCATTTTCTCTTCTGGTCCCAGATATATTCGTCGACACTATGGGCTACGCGTTTGCTCTCGCCTTCTCCAAATTCCTCTTCCCAATTACCCCTACGGGTGCTTATGTGCACTACCCTACCATATCGACGGACATGCTTGGCTCTCTCGACGAAGGCGGGCAGGGCTTGAACGCTGGTACTGGCAAAGGATGGAAGGGCAAAGCAAAGAAGAAATACTGGCACCTTTTCGCTCGCATCTACAGCTGGGTAGGTGGCGGCGTGGATATTGTAATGACAAACTCTTCCTGGACGCAAGCACACATCCGTTCGCTCTGGGGACCCGCTCGCGCTAAGAGGTCGAAGTTCTCAGACGTCCAAGTCGTCTTCCCTCCTGTAGCGGTGGAAGAACTAGAGCGGGAGGTCGATGCCGGTGCCGAAAGTGAGAGAAAGCGCGAGCGGGTGATCCTCTACATCGCTCAGTTCCGTCCCGAAAAAAACCACGCTTTGATCCTCGAATCCTTTGCTAAGCTCCTGAACCAATCGCCCGCCGGACCACCCATTAGACTTGCTTTCATCGGCTCGGTCCGTCACAGCGACGATGCAACAAGAGTGTATGACCTCCGTCTACTCGCACATGAGCTTAAAGTTAAAGACAGTGTGTCGTTTATCTGTGATGCAACATGGCCGGAGATCCTCGATTGGCTACGGAAGAGCTGGATAGGGGTGAATGGGATGTGGAATGAGCATTTTGGGATCGGCATTGTGGAGTACCAGGCCGCAGGATTGATCAGCGTGGTTCATGATAGTGGTGGGCCAAAGGAAGACATTGTTGTGGAGTTTGATGGAGGCCCTACTGGTGAGTCTAGCCTCCTTCCCCCTAACACGGAAATCCCGCTAATAACTCCTTAGGCTTCCACGCCACAACAGCCGCCGAATTTGCATCCGCATTCAAAACAGCTTTCGCACTCTCCACTGACGACACACTCACGATGCGCAAACGAGCACGGGCCTCCGCGAAGAGATTCACAGAGGAAGCGTTTGCGAAGCGATGGATCGCACAGATGGAACGGTTGATCGAACTGGAGAGCGCTAGTAGTAGTCTGGATTCTAGTTCTTAGGGATTGAGCACACTGGGCGTATAGAGAGATTATGCGTATATACTCACTTGAATGTCTAAGATCTTGAATCTGTATTGTAAATTGTATTAACACTCATACGCATGAGCTATCCTGCTTGGCCTAGGCACCTACCCGATACGGTTATATAGCGGTAATTGATTGATATATCTAATATTGCGAGATCCATTCCAGTGGAATTATGTCCGGCCTCGTCTCCAGCGCAACACCCCCCCCACCTTCGCATACATACCGCATATGTAGCCGACCCCCGCAGGAATCGTTATCTTATTGTACTACACTTGCGCAACCACCCTGCGATGCACCTCCATTGATTGAAAACGCCGATCTAAACGCCCCGACCAAAATAAAAACAAGCCACCAGCAGCCCCTAATGGAACCGCAAATCAACCATCTAGTTGAGAAGACATGGTGTAAGCTCCCTCCCCCACTCTAACGCCCCGAAAACCTCTTGCCGTAAATATCTGACATACATATCTATAACGCAACGCAATAACAGCACGCTACCAATCCCTCCCCCAAAACAATCGCCTCCTAATCTCCATCTCCGGAATCCCCGGTTCTGGAAAAACCACCCTCGCGATAACGGTCACCCAGCGCCTAAACGCCCTTCATCGCGCCTCGTCCCCCCCATCCGAAGCCGCGGCGGAACCTGACATCGCGACATTCGTTCCCATGGACGGCTACCACTACACGCGCGCTCACCTCTCCTCGATGCCCGACCCCGAGCTCGCGCACGCCCGCCGCGGCGCACACTGGACCTTCGACGCGCCGGCCTTCCTCTCCCTAGTGCAGGCCCTCCGCGCACCGCTAACGCCCGCGGCCCCAACGATCCACGCCCCCTCGTTCTCGCACTCCACGAAGGACCCCGTCGAGGACGACATCCCCATCCCCCCAACCTCCCGCGTGCTGATATTCGAGGGGAACTATCTAAGTCTTAACCGAGAGCCCTGGTCCACGGCCGCGGGGCTGATGGACGAGCTTTGGTTCGTGGAGGTGGATTTCCAGGTCGCGAGGAGGAGGTTGGTGGGTAGACATGTGGCGGCGGGGATTGCGCGCGATGAGGAGGAGGCGGGGAGGAGGGCGGATGGGAATGATTTGGTGAACGGGGAAGAGATTGTGAGGGAACGGTTGGAGGTGCAGGAGGTGGTGAAGAGTGTGGAAGATGAGGGATGGGCGGAGCCTGCGGGTGTTGGGGTCGGGGTGGATGGTGGAGAGAGGACGTGATTTTGTGGAATGTGTAGTGGTCAAGTGTGCGAACGGAACGGAAAGGCCACGAAATGATGCATGTAATTGACTCCTCGATTCTCCGGGACTAATTTGCTCTTGACTGAATGATCGAATCCCGTCGGTTTGGAATGAGAAATAGAATACAGTTGACAAAAACTTACACCGCGCTCTCCCTCCCGTTCTATCTCCCATCGTTGCCGGGGAAAGAAACCAAAAAACAAAGTGCATCTTTCAGAACGGCAAAAGAGATCTCCGTGATGGCGAAAGCCAGTTAAAATAAATAAATCAAAATCGGAAATTGTATGGGAGGATAATGCGTTCGCTCCCTTTGGGGGGATTTTTTTTAGAAAGGTGAAAAAAGCAAGCTTTTTGCATCTTGTACGGTTAAAAAAGCAATTTTTTGTTTTGGGAGCGTGCAATGCAATTGCAGAGACGGAATATGAAGGATAAAAACGGCCATAGGGCTCGCAAAGGGGGACTGAGGCATATGTCCTTTCCCCTTTAGACCATATCTCACGCGCCTGGCGGAAATTCACACCCCCTCCACAAAGACGAACGCTCCAGAAAGGCAAACGCCGAACACTTTAATAAAAAATATCCCTTGACCGCGCTTAAGATAGCGGATATAACCTGATCATGCACTCAGACCGAAAAGAAAAAGGCAATTAAATGACCCGTTAGTTGAAACGCGGAGGTGTGAATAAAGGTACCATATCTCTCAGAGTATATAAAAGGTAATCGGATTAGAAAGGACAATGGAGGTAAGGACGTCCTATGAACAACACGGATCTAAGTAAAAGGAGGGCTATCCACTCTCCAGTCCGGAGGCGACCACGTGGAAACCGCCCGCCTTGGCAGGAGCTTTATGGTGCTCTGGGAGGTGGAAGACCTTCGGACTCCCACCATTCGGCCGGCATATCCGGCCCCATCATCATCATTCTCATTTCCTCGCGGAATATGTGTTCAACCTGCCTCCTCTCCGCTGCCGTTGGCACACGGAGGCCTCTGCGGTCTCGAGATGCCCCAAGGGGGATGGATCTGGGATGGTAGTCGTGGTCCGGATGGTCGTAGAGGTGAGTGAATTCGTGGGCGTCAAAGTCGTCATCATCGGCTTCCGTCATGGAAGCATCTGAATCGGAGTCGAGGAGGTCGCAGCCGGGAAACGGGTCGAGAGTAGAAGTGGGCGCGGTGGCGAGAGAGGTGGAAGTGGACGCAGGGTGCGAGGCAAAAGATGCCGCAGCGGAGGCCGAGGTGAATGACGAGTCAGTACTGGGGAGATGTGCATCAGGTGTCATGGTTGTGAGGAGGTGTTCCCAGGGGTCGTCCGGGCTAAGGCTGCGCTCGCGATCGCCGAGTCCGTCGACAAGCGGTGTCTGCGATTGTCGCTCGGAGTCCTCGGCGGTGTTTGGGATAGGCCCATCGACTATCCTCCGCCGCATGCGACGGAGGGGCGGGAGCTCATCAATGTCTACCTGATTGGGGTTAGGTCTGGGCCGGACTGGATCCGCTCCGGTATATGTTGTCGGCTGAGCTAGGGGACCTTGCATAGGCTGGCGTGCTGGGGCAGAGAATCTGTGTGCAGGTGGGAATCCTGGCGTAAGGGCGGCAGAGCCTAGTGGCGGCGTTATCGCTTGCGAGTGAGGCGACGACCGCGCAGATGAATCTCCTGAACCGGGAGTATAAGGAGGTGTGGGTACAAAAGCCGGGCTTGCCATTCTGCCCCTTCGCCTATAAAGCTCTTCTAGTCGAGCCCTTTCAATCGCTAGCTCCCAAGGCTGCCGACGGGCATAATCTCTGGACTCCGGAACGGGTGGTAGAGGAGGAGGCATGTTGCGTGAGAAGTCCGAGGGGCGATCCCGTAAACGTCTCCCAGAACGCTCGTAACTAAGCGCATCACGTAAAAGCGCACGGCCATTTTCCGTGCGGCGTCTGTTTGATGCCTCCAGACGTGCAAGGTCTGCAGCGTGCGCTATCGCGTCGAGCTCCATATCGGACTCTGATGACGAATCATCCTCAGATAGAGAAATGCGACGATGCGGACGACGAATTACTTCAAAGAGAAGAGAGCGTCGTGGCGAAAGAGTTGCTTCGCTACCCTGTGATGCAGCGCCGTTGGATAATCGATATGCGGAAGCCGCATAAGGATTGCCACGGACGCGATGGCGGCGGATTGCGGATCTTGCATGCGAGGGTTTATCGTTCTTGGTGGCGGTTTCCACAACTGTAGGTTCTCGCCATACTCTGGCGTTGCGAGAAATAGTCAGCAAATCCAGTCTCGTGAGGGTTATCTGTGAACACGCTGCAAGCCGCACTTTCGCCCTGTGGCTTTTCGCTGGGTGAGGTTCACGCGAGACGAGAACAAAGGCAAACTCACGGTAGACCCATATTATTCCGCGAAAAGACGTTGGAGTTGTGTAAAAATCGGGTATATGTACTTTAGGGATTAGCGCGATAAGTCTCTTTTGATTTTAGTGATGAAAGTTGATTGTTTTGTTGACGGCAGCGGATGGCTGAGATTCTTAATTTGAGATGGAATTGAAGCCTCAAGGGAGAGGCGGTAAGGCGAGGCCTTTTTTGGATTCTCGCCTCAGGCTATCGCCAAGACCCCCAGCCTGCATATCAGTGGGGTGTTACCATCGGCCCTTGCTGTTTCTCAATGCGGGCACAACATTTAGAGCTGCCTTCTCGTTGGTCGAGAGCCGCCGTCCAACCGACTGGTTCTGACTCACTTGGCAACAAACACGATTCTGCAGTACGCGATGACTGCACAAACATCTGCGGCGTCGAGTTGCGCTGTCCGCTCGTGATGGATGCCAAGAGGGAATATTCTCCGACGCGCTTCAGTCACGATGATTGAACTTGGTCTGGCGCGCATTTCTCGTCTCCTCAAGCATACCGCATTACCCTGGCGATCCGTCCACGTCGCCGGCACCAATGGCAAAGGCTCTATCTGCGCTTACATGTCGGCGATGCTGCAGATCAATGACGTGCGATGTGGTCGTTTCACATCGCCCCATCTGATTGATAGGTGGGACTGCATCTCAATCGACGGGAAGGCGGTCAATGAGTCTTTGTTTCATGAGGTCGAAGACATCGTCAAACGGCGAAACCTAGCTCAAGACATCGGAGCCACCGAGTTTGAGCTGACCACCGCCACAGCGTTTGAAATATTTACGCGCGAGAAAGTTCAAGTGGCAGTTGTGGAATGTGGGCTAGGGGGCCGGCTGGACGCTACGAATGTTCTGGAGATGCCGCTTGTGTCGATTATATCGAAGATCGGACTAGATCACCAATCATTCCTTGGAAATACCCTCGAGGAAATTGCTAAAGAGAAGGCAGGCATAATGAAGCCCGGCGTGCCTTGTGTCGTGGATGCCACGAATCCGGAGAGCGTGACGAATGTTCTAAAGGCATGCGCCGAGCTAACTGGGGCCAAGTTTGTCAAGGCCTTACTTGACGCCGAAGATGGGTTCGCGTGGAAAGATACCCAGGGGCTCGACCTCGAGGATCATCAACGTACGAATCTAAATTGTGCTATTATTGCCTTGAAGCTCGCCCTCAGGCAGCTGGATAAGCAACTGGATGTCCAAAAATCGATAATGGCAATAAGAGGCGCGGAATGGCCAGGCCGTTTGCAAAGAGTTAGCATAAAGAGCTTGACAGGAAGGACGGAAGATGTTTTGCTTGACGGAGCGCACAATGCACAATCCGCTGAAGTGCTAGGTTCATATGTCGACCGGAAGCTCCGTACTACAGGCCAGAGCGTGACCTGGGTCATTGCGACCTCGAGAGGCAAGAATCTGAAGGGGATTTTACAGCCTCTACTCAAACCTGAGGACAATGTGGCTGCGGTCGAGTTTGGCTCTGTCGATGGCATGCCTTGGATATCGCCCGCTACGGCAATGTCTATCCTTAAGACTGCCAAAGGCGTTCTTGAAGGGCTCGACGGCCAAAGGTATGACGCAGGATGTGATGTGTTAGGGGCTCTACGATGGGCAACTGAAATCAGTGCTGGCGGGCCTTTAGTCATAGCTGGAAGCCTCTATTTGGTGTCAGATGTGACACGTGTGTTGAGAGATGCAAGATGAGCACAGTGGGCCTGTGATTGGTCAATAAACCCAATATGTCGCGTGCGAACTACCTAGTTCGCGCGCGATAAGCCATGAGCCAAAGATGTACCAGAGGAATAGAATGTAGTGGGTCTTTAAAGCGTAACAATGCCGCCAACCTCAAATTCCTGCCTGATAATATTTCTATCACGGAGGCCTGATCTCGTCTGATTTGAGGATTTTTCCCAAAATATTTCATTTAATGCATGTCGAGGATCAAGGCCAAGCCGCATTACATGCCAGGACATGACCGGTTTTGAATTCATTGGTGCAGCCTCAACCTTAACGATCAGTACTACCTTGACAATACAGCAATTCAATAAGCAAACTTCGGAGAACGAGCTCAACCATCCTAGGCCGCTTGAAATAACTCCAGCGTGTTATATTCTGGTTCCCCAAAGGTTCAAGCCGAATTTTTGCGCGCAAATATCACCAAAACATCCCCTCGCGTGGTTAGAGTAGCCAGGGTTCATCCGGTAAAAGGCCATAGCATCAGTTTCAAGGAGAACCAGCCCTGTGATCCCAGCATGACATGAAAATCCCCATGCTATGAATTCTCCGAAGATCAAGCAATAGACTTTAAGAATATCCTCTCCGTGATCGCGATCCGCACGGAAGACATGCCGTCACACGCTCCTTTCCCTTCGGAGAGACTCTCTAATAGTAGCCGGCAGAGACAGCAGTCCACCCCAGGAACTGGCAAGGCGGAGAGGGCAGGAACAGGGAATGCGAGAAAAGATGGGACTACACAGAAAGCAGCGCAGGATGTGGCGGGACTGAAAGACTACGTACGTTTCTCCGGGCACCTGCATGTGGGTGATGAACTCTCACGGGATTCGAGGCTTACCGGTGTTGTAGCAATTGGGTGACTGTCTGGGGAAAGGGGCGTTTGGTTCTGTGTATAGGGCATTGAATTGGGGCACCGGGGAGACTGTCGCGGTTAAACAGGTCAGGATGGCGGACTTGCCAAAGAGCGAATTGAGGGTGATCATGGTGGGTGACCATTGCCGGTTCTGCTGACTGGTGGCCCGCAATAATACTTACTTCTACGATAACATAGCTCGAGATCGACTTACTGAAAAATCTAAATGTGAGTTCCGCCTAGAGACAATCACCGGACGTGCTTTATTCGAGCGGCCGATATGCTGATCCTACCATAGCACCCAAACATTGTAAAATATCATGGCTTTGTCAAGAACGCGGAGTCACTATACATTATTCTAGAGTATAGAGAGCACCTGTCTCCAAGATTCTCTTCCGGGCATGGCATTCGGCTGACAGGCCTCAGATACTGCGAGAACGGCTCCCTCCACTCCATCTGCAAGAACTTTGGCAAGTTCCCCGAGAATCTGGTCGGGCTCTATATGTCACAAGCGCTCCACGGGCTCCTATATTTGCACGAACAAGGTGTAATTCATCGAGATATTAAAGGCGCAAACATCCTCACTACAAAGGAAGGGCTGGTGAAACTGGCGGATTTTGGTGTGGCTACTCGGACGACCGGGTTGCACGAGTCAAGCGTCGTAGGGACACCATATTGGATGGCCCCTGAGGTTATCGAACTGTCAGGCGCAACTACCGCATCTGATATCTGGAGTTTGGGCTGTACAGTGATCGAACTTCTCGAGGGGAAACCGCCATATCATAAGCTGCAGCCAATGCCTGCGCTTTTTCGAATTGTCAACGATGACCATCCGCCACTTCCTGAAGGGGCTTCGCCGGTAAGTCGATCAGTTCCACACGGCCATTGTTTCCATAGTACTAACATGAACCACACAGGCTGTGCGAGACTTCTTAATGCAATGCTTCCAAAAGGATCCTAACCTAAGAGTATCCGCTCGGAAATTGTTGAAACACCCCTGGATAGTCAATGCTCGTCGATCAGACTCGGTAGTCCGAACGCAGCCGACTAAGTATGATGAGACAGTCAAGACTGTTCAGGAGTGGAATGAGGCTTTGAAGTCCCCGAGCGCTGGGTCTGGCTCCTTACGAAGGCAACCTGTCAGACCAACTCCCTCGAGCCCCATACCTACACGCCGTGAATACCTCCCTGCCCTAGCAACGCCGGCTAAGGGGGCACTTGCCTTGGTCAAACCGAAGAGTGGTACCGAGGCTTTTCGTTCTCTAGAAGACTCAGGTGAGGCAAACGTCGATCTTGGTGAAGACTGGAAAAGGCCCTATGGGCTAACTGAACATAGCAGACGACAATTGGGACGACGATTTCGCCTCCAGCATATCTCCTAGTGCCCTCCAACTCCCCCATTTGAAACCACAAGATAACTTTGGAGGCTTGCTCTCGTCTGACAGGTTAAAAGCTTTTGCAACTTTCGAATCTGTAACTGAAGAGAACTGGGACGACAACTTCGAAAGCGATTTAACAGTCAAGAGCTCTCTTCAACCCACGGAGACCGATCCACTACAGACGATTCGCCCATACTTTACCCCAACACCAAATGCTGAAGATATACGACATTCTGCTCCCCCAAGATCTCCGGACCGTAAACAGCCTCAGGTGCTCTCAAACCGGCATCCCTCACCTAGGAAACTGCAGCCGGCTCAGAAAAAGTTGGAAATACCTTCGAGACCACCATTGTCTTTTAGAGAGAGTTCCTTAGAAGACTATTCAGACTTAATAGAGGCGAATGAGGCAACTATCGAGCAGAGGTTTGCGGTCATGAGGGTTTGTGATCCGCGCGCGATGTTTTTGATTCCTTGTTTGCTACCCTGTGCTAACAGCTCCACAGAGGGATGACTGTCTCTCCCCAAAGTTGTTCCACCCATCAGATCTAAAATCATTGCCTCGCTCCGCGCAGCCCCCATCTACCGGCGGTAGTCTTCGAAGACACCCTATAGCATCCGAACGGCCTAGGAAGTCTTCTATGCGCCGAACGCGCTCCTCTGTTGAGATACAAAGATATGCCGAGGATGAAGGAGATGAAGATTTTTCCGATATATTCGGGAAAGAGGATGGGATCCCTGAAGTGGAGAGCGATAGCGGATCCGAGCACGGCACACTGATGCTTAATTCGAAGTTGTCTAATAACTCTTGGGTAAGTCACTCCCTTATAAGGAGTGAGTGGCTGGAGAAGAAGGTCTAATGTTTAGAAGCTTGGCGACGAAGACGATGAAGATGATCCTTTCGCTCAGCTAGAGGAAGGCTTTGATGGGATGGGTGGTAAGTATTTGTAAGCCAGCACCGGGCGAATGTATGCTAATCTGCATGAAGATCTTGACGCCAACATCGCAAGGGACAAGCATGCAAGGCTATGCACACAGGTTGAAAGTCTCGTCAGCTCACTAAAAACTTCGCAGCCAGATGACACGTTGGCGGAGCTCTCGGAGCAGTTGGTAAAATCCACCATAGCTCCTTTGCCAGGGTTCCGTTATTAATAGAGATTTGCAGATGGAAATCCTGTCAGATTCTCCGGAGATGAAGAGTGTCATAATAAGTGCTCACGGCATGTTGCCAATCTTAGAGATATTGGAAACTTGTAGTCGACGAGACGTCATTCCTCGACTTCTGAAGATTGTAAATGCGGTTAGTTTCCTACAATTTCTTAATTTCTTTCCTCCGGCGAGCCGTGCTAAACTTTCCTTAGATCATCTTCAACGATGTAGAGATCCAGGAAAACCTCTGCTTCGTCGGTGGTATCCCTATCATTTCCAAATTTGCCTCGAAGAGATATTCTAGCGAGATCAGACTGGAGGCTGCAGCATTCGTGCGCCAGATGTACCAGACATCTACACTAACACTGCAGATGTTTATCAGCTGCGGCGGTCTTAATGTGCTTGTAGAATTCCTTGAGGAGGACTTCGATGCAGAACGAGATCTAGTACTCATAGGCGTAAACGGTGTTTGGAGCGTGTTTGAGTTACAGGTACGCAGTTGGAATGTGGGTCTGGGATCTCCTAATAGCAAGGTTGACTCCTGTAGGGCCCTACTCCGAAAAACGACTTTTGTCGAATCTTCTCGAGAAATTCAGTCCTTTATCCTCTTTCTCTTGTGCTCAATAGAGTGCTAGACGAGGAGGGCGAACTCGCCGAGTTATGCGAAGGCCGAATCGTGAATATCTTTTATCTATTCTCACAAGCGGAGAATCACGTTAAGGAAATGGTTGCTGATAGGATGGTCCTAAAACGTAAGGGTCAAAATCTGTCCGCTGACGCAAAGATCTGTACTGATAAAATGGTTAGGTGTCCTCAAAGACCTCAAACGAATGTCACCAGCTCACCAGATAACGATGCTCAAATTCATAAAGAACTTGAGCATGCTCTCAACTACCCTCGACTCACTCCAAAATTCCAATGCCATTGAAGTGCTTGCAGACCTCCTCAGTTCAAGCATGAAGGAGCCGCATTTCAGAGAGATATCGAATCAAGTGTTGAACACAATGTATAACCTTTGCAGATTGAGCAAAGTCAGACAAGAAGACGCTGCGCTCAATGGCATCATTCCTCTCCTTCAGCGTATCGTCAAGACAGAACGGCCACTCAAGGAATTTGCGCTGCCAATCCTATGTGATATGGCTCACTCTGGGAAGGTGGGCCGTAAGATCCTATGGCAGAACCATGGCCTGCAGTTCTACATCTCTCTCTTGGCAGATCCGTACTGGCAAGTTACGGCTTTGGATGCTATCTTTGTATGGTAGGTAGAAGATTTACCCCTATCGTGATGAATGGGCTGCCGCTAACGTCACCCTGAAACGCAGGTTACAGGAAGAAACCGCAAAGGTCGAAGAACATCTTCTCGATGGCACTTTTACTGAAGCGGTCGTTAAGTGCTTCACCACCTCCAAAGCCAACGCGTTCGAGAACCTACTCGAACCCCTTCAGAAGTTACTCCGTCTCTCCCCACCAGTTGCCCTCTCACTCGCCCGCCCCGACCTCTTTGCCCGTATCCTCCAGAAACTCAGCCACAACAAGGCCGTCATTCGTCTGAATCTCCTCCGTATCGTCCGCAGCATCTGTGACTCGGGAGATGAGCAAGGCGCGCTGATCATTACGTATGGTCTATTTGATTCCATCAAGAGGCTAGCAGAGAATGACTCTGCGGTACTGGTACGCAATATGGCGGGCGAGCTTGTACGATCGAGCTTGGAGAAGGAACGTGCAAATCAGAGCAATGCCACTCCAATGACGGGGAGTAGACGGCGGGTCGCCAGGCGTGCGAGTTCTGCGACTGTGACTCCCGCAAACTCTTCCGATAGTGTTCCGATGCGCTCCACTACGTACTTGGGTTCCCGGGGAGAGAGGGAAAAGGTTAATGGCATATCCTCTCCAGCATTCAGACCCGCTACAAGCCACGGCGGTGCTAGCAGCAGTACCCCTAACTTCCGACCCATGAGCCGTGACGGCATCAGCATCACTATCAGTGCGGTGGAACCGAATAGCTCGGATCGCTCAGGATGGAGTCACTCTTCGGGGAAACACCAGCATCGGATACCGAGAGTGTCAGTAGGCGCGAGGCTGTTGAGGACGTCGACTGCGCCGCCGGGGAGTCAGTGGGTGGAGGAGGCTGTGAACGGTGGTGGGAACGGAAGCCCTAATCCTACGACGCCGGTGGGGGAGAGAAGACGGAGAAGACTGTGGGCTGGCGATGGCGGGGGTGGAGGGGGAGGGAGGTAGACTTTTCTTTTCTTTTCTTTTCTTTTTCTTCTTTTCTCTCCCCGTTTGGTGAATGGGGCAACTGCATCAATAAAGCTCATAGTCTGTTGGTCGTTTTTGTCAATTTTCCATACCATTGTTGGGGGATTGTTTGGATCCGTGAGAAAAAAAAACAAGGGGCCTTTTTTTTTTTTTTCCCTTCGGATTGAGGTATTTCTTTTTCTTTTTTGAGGAGGAAGAAAGAAAAATAGCATAAAAGAGGCATAGCAAGAGGCGTTTGTCTAAACCATGTTCTTTTTTTTTTTCTTTTTTTTTTTTTATAACGCTTAGGGACGAGTGTGAGAAAAAGATTACGAGGGAATCCTGACGTGCCTCAACGGTTTTCCTTTTCTTTTCTTCCCGGAAGACCTTTCTATAGCCGTATATATATATATATATATATGTTTTATTCTATTTTACTCTACCCGTTCGGTTCTCTCCCCTCCTCCTCCTCCTCCTCCTCCTCTTCCCCACGTACGTGAGGCGGGCGGAGAGCGGCGAGGATGATAGGGAAGCACCAAAGGAGTTTTTTTTTTTAATAACTCTCTTCTATCTTGTCATTCTAGTCGGGGTAGGGCAGGGCTGCGCGTTCCGCCCGTGTAACTAGAACTTTTCACCACCACCGCTGACGCTAGTTTTTGGCCCCCGGCTCTTCCGAACACGGGAAACGGTTTTGTTTACGCGTGGTTTTTATTCTTGAGATGCGGTGGAGAAGGGAGAGTAAATAAATAAATAAATAAATGAATAGAGGTGTGCATATGTATGTGTGATGCCTATCTAGCTGCGCGAGAGATTCTCCTGTCCAGATGACGGATCGGGGATATATTCTGAAAACGAGGAAACCCGAAAAACGTAAAAAATAAAATGCAGAGGAAAAAGGAGAGAGAGACGTAAGGGCTTCTTTTCTTTTTTTTTTTTTTTTTTTTTCTGGGCTGGTTGGTTGGTTTTGTTTGTCCTGTGTGACTAGCTAACTATACATGAAACCGCCCTTTGCTTCCCTACTTCCCCGAGCTACCCCCAGCGTCCATCTCCACGGCCCCCGTGGCCGGCGCGTGGACCGATGGCTGCACGGGAGCCACGGTGTCGGTAGCCCTGAGTTTCTCGGTTTGTGACGGCGGGGCGTGGTCTGGGAAGTAGGGCGGGGCGGGGGTGGGGGACGGGGAGTACATTCCGGGTTGTTGTTGTGGGGGATATATCTGCGAGGGGGGTTGGTGTTGGTAAGGGGGGTATTGAGGTTGTTGTTGTTGTTGTTGTTGGAAGTAGGGTTGTTGTTGCTGCGGGGGATATTGGGATTGAAGGGGGAAGGCGGCGGATTGTTGTTGTTGTTGTTGTTGGAATTGTTGGGGGGGCTGTTGGGCTTGTTGAACTTGGGGGGGGGGTTGGGGGGCCGCGGGTTTCCGGTTGAAGTGTCGGTAGCAGAAGAATGCGAGGATGGCCGCGAATATTAGTCCTATGGCTGCTCCGACTGATGCTCCGATCGCGATGACTTTCGTGCTGCCAGCCACATGCCCACTAGACCCCGTGCTCGTAGCGGTGGCCGCCGACGATACGCCCCCGGTAGTCTTCCCACCAGAAGAATGCCCATCCGTCGACGATGGCGCCTCGGTGGCGGTGGCCGTCCCCGGCACCGAAATCCCCTCTTGTCCAAAATCGTTAATCACGACCCCAGGCCCGACTTCAAAGACGCTTGAATCATCCGTACAGCATCCCGTGCCACCGCAGCAATACCGTCCGCCGCCACACTGGGTCAGTTCCTGCCATCCGTATGGTTTGACGCCCATGCAGAACTTTGGGCACGAGTCGGAGCTCCACGACTGATCGGTGCAGGCGCCGCGGAAGGGGTAGGCTCCCTTAGGCCAGTAACAGAGACCGTTAGAGAGGCATACATCGCCTTCGGAGGGAATGCAGCAGGTGGTGTAGGTGTCGCCGGTGCAGAGTTGGTAGTGGTAGTCGGTGGCCAGGGAGCCGTCGGGGTAGTAGCAGTTTTGGGCGGATGCTAGGAGGGGGGCGGAGAGAGCGAGGATGTGGATGAGGTGCATTGTCGTTGTTGCTGACGCCTGGGTTATGTTTTCTCGGTGGATCGTGGATCGTGGATCGATGAGTGAGCGATGGGGATGTTTATCGATGATCAAGACACTATTGCTCGTCTCTGCACCGCCCTAACCCCTTTTCTGCCCTCGCGCTAAGTTCCGTTTTAGGGCTGAACCTTAATGGTTGAATCCACAACAAACGCCCATATTCAAACAAACAGAGGTGAATAGAAGGAGCCTGGCAAATCCCTCTTCAGGCTGACGAGTCCTTGATCAAGAGGTGTTAAATTCAGATGCAAATAGCGGACATTTGTTCAACGCGACTGGGGAAAAAAGAAAAGAAGTGAAGTGAGAGGTCCGTGCTTAGTGCGCTTCCGTGTAAACAAATGAAAGGGGGTCTTGGGAAAAATATATACCGAGGAATTATTGTGGTTGGCTGGCGGTTGGAATATATTAGTTAATTAGTTCAACGGAATTAAATAAAAATAATTCTTTATGTGGAGTGCTCTTTCATCCTATATCAACGTGGTCGATCTGCCGCCGAACTGGAAACGTATATTATGTAAAGGAGTTTAAATAACAAAGCCAACACCTCGACTTGAGGAACAGCCTTCCCGTCGGAACACCCGTCGAAGCAATGCGCAACCAAGTTTTTCTTCCTCCGGGTCCGTATAGGCTCATGCAAGTAGATAGTTCTATATTGCCACGTTGAGACAATCGCAGGAACATCATATCTGATGAACGCTATCATGTGGAAATGCCTACATTTAGCGCATCAAGCCCGAACACGACCCAAAACCAGCAGCGCGTATCTGATGGTCAAGACGGAGGACAAGACAATGACAGCGTCGTCATGTCTGAGGAACGCTATCATGTGGAAATGCCTACATTTAGCATATCAAGCCCGAACATGACCCAAAACCAGCAGCAAGCACCTGATGTCAAGACGAGGGACAAGACGCCCCAGAGGAACCTCTTCGCACGATCACGATCACTTCCCCGCTTTTGGCTCGCCATTTCGCTGATCAAATGCAAAATCCCGTCCCCTATCAGCAGCAGCGACACCAGGTGGTCGGAAATCCGCAAACCCCGGGTAGTAAGCCTTTCCCGAAGGTTACCTTGTCACAATCGATTAGAGACAGGGCTTCAAGTAACATGATAGCTTGAAGCTTCGTACAAGCTACGGACAATATGGCAGAAGGTCGGGTCTAGGCAGGAAATAGCTTGGAGAGCTTATTGTGGATTGGTCTGTGCCCTACACATGATGCCAATGAAGGCGGCGCGTCTAGTTCACCGGTCGACAAGAGTGTTCTAATAAATATGCTAAACAGTATTCCGATGGTTTTTTTTTTTTTTTGCCTGAGTTCCGGGATACTTTCGGTATTATTGAGTTCCAAGACGATTTCGGTATTGCGTTCGGGGAAGAGATCCAACATAGGAAGCTCTGTTTGAGTGATAGCGGGAGTTAGAATTAGCGGAAGAAGTTTGACACGCCTGGGTGGAGACATGAATAGCCTGAATAGACCCTCCACTCTTCTAGGCCGTTTTCTACTCATCGATAAGCTTGGTTTTGCCTCCATCGACTAGCTTTTCTATAGCTGCCCAAGGCTAAACGCATCGTATGGAATTTCAAAACGATTTGGCGTCAGGGACTGGAGATCCGGGTGTCGGTAGAATTGCATGAAGTGGACTCCCCCTCCAACACTAAAATTGCAGTGAAAGCATAACTTTGCGAAGTTCTTAGTTACTTATTACATGTATGTACTCTACAGATATGACTGCTATGCACCCCATCAGGTAGATGCTATGATAGACGAAGAGCCGGCTTCAAAGCCTTCTTTGGAGTCCTCTTCCTCTTCACGGCCCTGCAGAGCCGCCATCAACTTCGGCCGATTAAGCACCTTCCCTAGTCCCTCCAAAGTCCGCCCATCCCCATCAAACCCCCTCTCCTTCATCCGATCCGTAACCTCAACCACCTTATGCACCTCTTGCAACGTCGCATAACCCGACAATAGCGTGTTCCATGTCACTAGGTTAGGCTGCATGCCCTGTCTCTCCATCATCTGGATCACCTTCTCCGCTGCGGCCGGCTGGTTATGTCTCATGTATGACCGGACGAGGATGGACCATGTTCGGACGGAAGGCCGCGCTGGTTTGAAGGAGGCCGGGTAGGGGAGGGGCTCGAGCATGTCTTTGATGATTGATGTGCAGAGGTGGAGGGTTTGGGAGTGGTTTCCAAGTGCGAGGAGGAAGGCGTCTTGGATGTGTGTGGTTTCGGTGAGTTGGGTGACGAGCTGGTGGTTGCCCTCGGAAACTAGCTTTCGGTAGTGGGCGTAGAGTTTGGGAGTTAGGTTTGGGTGGTTGCGAAGGTGTAGATAAGCTATCACCATGACTCTTAGCGTGGCGCACGTCGGTTGCATTAGAGTATCTGGGCTGGCTTGTGTGGCGAGGTGTGTGAGCCAGAGGTCCTTTAGTGGCTGGATATCAAAGTATTGTTTGTATACGTCTAGGATCTTGCGATATCGCGTTGGCCCCCGGGACTGCTGATAAACGGCATGAACAATGTCTGTTGCAAGATGGACATTCTCGAGCAAGTATCCCTCGGCCCGGGCGAGGTCGAGGATGTGACCCATGGCCTCTGCATTCCCATGGGCTTTGGCGCCGTGGAAGAGGGTGGCGTAAATAAACTCATTAGGAACTATCCCATCATCCCTCATGAGCTCATAGGTGCGCCACCCGGCTTCCCAGCCTTCTGTCCTAAAGGTGTTCTTGATGATGATGCCGTAATTGATGACGTTGGGGCGCACGCCAAAGTCGTTCATTTTTTGCAACAACGCCGAGTGGATGCGCCTGCTGTCACGCTCGGTTTGGCTCCATGTAAATAGAGTAGACCACATGCTCATGCCCGGTTTCGAGGAGAAGTCTGCGTTAGCTTCACGGAGGAAATCCAGCAGCGTCCATACCCGGCCGAACTGCTGCTTGTTGGCAGCAAAGATTCGGATAAAGTGGAAAAATGTGTCATGACGCATTGGCACAGAATGACGGAGAAGGGCGTCTAGGAGCCTCGTAGCCTCTCCCACGCCTATGTGTTTCAGAAGGAGATAGATAGTGTGATCATGTAGCGGTAGGGTCTGGGAGCGCGTCTTCAAGAGAAACAGTATGGTATCGTAAATCTCCCACAGAAACCTCTGTTGGGGATTTCTGACACCCTGGAGATAGTGACAGGCTATGAAGTTGAGGCTGTCTGCAACAGCATAGCTGGGAGGGTGAGTGTCGATATGTGTCCCTTTGAGAAAACGGAGCGCATGCCGGGGAGAGTAACGAAGGATCCATAACATAATCTGCGACCAACGGTAATGCCTCGATTCGGCTGGATACCTCGCCAAGACCTCTGAGATGTGGCTTGAATGGATATATGACTGGGTGGGGTTTATTTTCATTTCTTCTGCCCAGGTTTCCACTTCAGGATCAAGATCAGGATCAAATTCCGCCTCACGAGACAGGACCTCCTCCCTATGGAACTTTGCTTCCATGGCCGCAAAGGGCAACGTCCAGAATGACGAGAACCTATCAAGTTTGCCAGTTTCTGGGTTCTTTTTTAGAACGATAGTTGTCGTTCGATTTCGATAGCTAGACAGCTGTTCTCGGTAGGCTTCATTGATTTCCATGTCGCAGTCCGCCTTCATGGAATCTGGTGTATCCATATCGCAGCCATCGTTCTCCGATGCCGATGCAGCTGTCGTTACAAAACGACCGGCCATTGGTCTGCATACTGCCCTTTCAAGATCATTGGGATCCTCCCGCGCAGTCACGGGCAACTGTCGATATTTCGGCCATGGCGCAAAGACCCGAGGAGCTAGGAATGGACATACGAAACGCTCGATGTGTGAAGGCCGCCTCAACGCTAGGCGAATCGGCATAGGTTGTGCTATTGTCGTCAAGTCATGTTGTTGAGTATTTTTGCAGAGATGTGGAGCAGGTTATGCAAGTTGTGCATACAATACAGGATTGAGGCTCAATATTTTCTAAAGCGGCAACGAATCCTTGCGATAGAATGATTAACCATAGCCGCAACTTCTGATCGTTACTCTCTCAGCAGCCTAAGGAAAATTTTGGTTATGTCTTCTCACGCTTCCTTGGAAGCTCAGGCGAACGACCGGAAAGCCCGCCTTGCGCAATTGAAATCCTTAAAGCGCAAACAGACCGAGGAGCATGACCGAACAATCAACGACTCCACTGATGTAGACCGAGACACCACCCCCGACGTCACGTCCCTCCACCTCTCTGGCCGAAACTATGACCCTACGACCCGAGGACCCAAGCTCGGCTTCATGGCCCCCCCCTCTGCCAACACCGATACCCTCGAAACCCTCGCATCCACCATCATCACCTCCGCCCTCGAGCAACAGCAAGAGGAAGAGGCACAACCAGACAAAGCGATCGACCTCTTCAAATTGCAGCCCAAGAAACCGAATTGGGACCTTAAGAGGGATGTAGAGAGGAAGGTGGAGAGGCTGAACGTTAGGACTGAGAATGCGATCGCGATGTTGGTGAGGGAGAGGGTGAGGAAGGCACAGGAGAATGCAGGGGGGAAGGGTAGTGGTGCGCAGGAGGGGGAGGCGGTGGGGATGGATGGTGTGTCGTTGGTAGAGGGGGTGCATCTGAGGGAGAGGGAGGAAGAAGATGAGAGAAGGGAACGAGAGGATGACGAAGACATGGTTTGAACTACGGTACTATTGTCCTGCGCATTGTACTGGTATTGGTGTTGAGGCGCACTTCCAAGCGATCTTGAGTTTCTGCATTTGCAATAATACTACCGAGTACAAGCCTAGCTTATGATACAGGAAAAAAAAAGCATCCTTCGTTGAGACGAGGCCATTATGCTTATTATCCCCTTATTCGCAAAAGCCCTGCTTCCGCGGAAAACCCACAAGGAAGTCTTGGTCATTAAAAAAACCTTTTTTTGGGCAGTACTGGCTGGAGCACGTGGCGTACCTCTGTTGCCCGAAAATAAAAAAAGAAACATGTGTGAAGAAATATATGTAGGGAAACGGCTAGAATTCCACCTCGCTGGAGCCACATCGGTGGGAGCGCCTCTGGGAGCACGCCCGAGCAGACACATCACGCTACCTCCCCATATTCAAGGCTTGCGTGAGCGCTAGCCGTTTGCTGAACGGACTCAGGCTTCTATCCCTCGGAACGTGAGCGCGTTTGGTGTCCCTTTGCATACGATTCTCATCCACCCTGTGGCTGCTAGAGCCATATCGGTCATTGTCCCGGTGGTCTGCCCGAAGGCGCCAGTTGTCTTGGAAAGGGCTTCGGTCTCGCATTTTTTGGTCTCGTCGGGTTCCATTCCTTTGGAAGTCTCCCCTTGGACCTTCTGGGGTCAGAGATCTTCGGTTGCGTGCCACCCGGCTCAGCTGCACGCTCCGGCTCCTGTCATGCCTATTTGATGTGCGATTTCTCTCTACCGATCTAGAGCGACTCCTTCTCCGGCCACGCTCCCCTGGACTGCTAGAGCCATGCTTTCGTCTGGTATTTCTATTTGGGCCCTCTGATGCCGGTCTCCTATCTTCATAAGACGAGAATGAGCTATACGACATTGATGACGATATGGACCGCTGTCGCTTCCGAGCTGATGAACGCACCGGCACAGGCGGTGGTGACCTCTGCGATAGATGGAAATATTCATCCTTATGTATCGAGCGACGTGAGGGTGGGGTCATCGAGAGAGTCGTGGAAATAGTAGACACAGACGAGTACGATGAGACTGATCGTGAACGTTTCCGCGACATCGGCGGAGGAGAATTGCTCTCTTCTCTATCCCGTTTTCGGCCTCGCTCTTCCGCCTTCTTAGCTAGTTGCTCGTCCGCGACGCCCTTTCTGCAAGGATGGTGGCAGTTAGTGAAGCTTGCTCACGAAAGCCGGGATTGTAGCTGCTAGGAGTACGCACTTGCGCAGCAAGTCATTTGGGACGTCGCTTGTAAGCTTGGGCTGCAGTTTCGGGTTGAGCAATTGTTGTGTTCTCGATGGCCGTGATACATACGGCCGATCTTGCAACGAAACCTTACATTCATAGCTGTAGTGCCGTATTGAGATGTTAGTCGAGGCCAGATACAGGGTCTGAGGCAGGGGTAACTTATCTCGTTTCCGGCATTTCTGGCATAAAGTAGAGGCCGTGGCCTTCGCCGAACTCACCGAGACGGGACCACGATAGCGGTTCATCTGAAAGGATATGTGGGTATCTAGTAAGAGGATACGGTGGGGATAAAGAGCGAGGTTGCTGATGTTGCAGGTTTTAACCCTGCATGCCCTGGAATGGCTGGCTGCTGGGATGAGCTGCAGAATAGGTTGAAGTCCGAGTCTGGGAATTTTGCTTAGCCGCGCGAATCTTACTCAGCAGCAGAGGCCCGCAAGCGCCTCAGCCGCAAGCCTTGGCAGATCCCAGAAAGAAACCGTTGTAGGCAGAAACCAACTTTCTCCCGTCTCGTTTGGAGAGCAGCAAGACCTGAAGATCGCTGCGGTAATACCAACCGCTTCAGGAGCAAGCAACGCTTTCTCGCCACCATACACCTCTCGCCCATAGTGTCGAGACGGTGAAGGCTCGATTAATTATCCTTCTCCCTATACGCCCAGCTAAGCGCAGTGTTCAGCTGCACTCTTAACTTATACCTCCTTGCCACCTAAACTGTTCCCAACCTGCTCACCGCGACACCGCCAATGTCGAGTTTGGACAATGCCCGGATTTCGATCTTCTTCTCTGTTGATTTCTTGTGAACGGGTTGGTCCTTAGGCTTTGTTACTTTGCTGTTTCTGCAGTCCTTCGGTTCTGGCCTCGTCTCGGTGGCATTCAAACCAAAATTTACATTCTTTTCCGAGTGGCAGCCGGCGGTAGATACTCTTCGTTGAGGATGGCCCCCTCCGACGCCAATCAGGCTGGCGTTTTAGAGATCTCTTCTGCAATGGTTGGTTTTTGTCCTAGCGCTTGCTTTGCGTTCTCCAAACGATACTCCCTCTAACGCTTTTTCAGACGGATGCGTCTGTTGAATCAGCAGAAGTTCGCACTCACCCAACAGCGAGCCGTATGAGCTCTTTTGAGCTCATCGATCACCCTTCTACAACAAATACATCATTTTCTTCTGTGCCTCCTGATATCCCTTCTGCGGCGCAGAGTCAGGATTTCGATGGCAGGCCACAACTGTCTGACTTATCCAGCTCACGGGATATGCACCAACTCGGTGATGCTGTGAGAGGTCTTTGCGTACGAGGCGATATATCCAGCTCTTCTAAGAGTTCAGGAATTGCCATCTCAAATGGACTGATTCAGTCGGATACCGTCTCATCTGAGGACCCGACCCAATCTTTCCCATCAGATCTTTCGATAAAGGCTCCTAGCCTGGACGGAAAGAGTGTGACTTCCGGAACTACTTTCGCGCTGGACGAGAAGGAATCTCTCCGTCCGGACGACAGCGCTAGCGCAAAAGCGGCTGAGGAAGAGGATTCCTACTCAGGCCCTGGTTCGGTGGCTGCTGGGTCTAGGGTAGGGTCGGAAGCTAGTGCAAGAGCCTTCGGGGATCAGTTTTACGAGATAGCCGAACGTATTGGCGAGCCCTCGAAACATGATGGCGGCAGTGCCCGATTTCCAGCTCCTATCCCAGCAGAGCCAGGCCCGCCCAACATAGTTGCTACCTTTGAGAAGGATGGGAACCACCAACAGTTCATGAACCCTGTGGGGGGTTTTCCAGTCCCTGGCATACCGTTTGGATTTGCTAGTGATCCTGATGAGAAGCTTTTGGAAGCATTGGAAACGCCGAAGGATCGGCTATTTCTCCTGAGGCTTGAACAGGAAGTCATTGAGTTTGTAAAGGATACAGCGTAGGTTTCACAAGTCATGTTCAACTACAAGTTAACTCATTTTTCAATAACCTTAGGCAACTCCCTACTCTCGACCTACCGCCCTCGAACTCATTCTATAGACTCCTCACGCATAAACTTGCGGATTATTACTTTCTCACTCATTTTGTAGATAGTACGGTTGGTGCCGTCAGGCTCTTCCGGACTCCATACTGTCGACTGTGCGTATCCCACGACCGAATTATTTGATGCTAGCTGACGTGTTTGCTTTGTTGTTAGCCCTCCGCCGTTAACGAGCATTGCCAATCCAGCCGCTTCTACTGGAAACACTCCGCCTCCTAATGCGCCTGCGATGAAAATCATGCGGAGAGCCGCTGCAGCAGACAAGGAGAAACAGAAACAGATGTCAGATAGCGAGAACGAGAATGCTCCAAAATCGGAGTCTCCATCGAAAGCCGCATCAGAAGCTGGTGGCGATAGCGCCAGCGATGGTGACAAGGATGGTGTGATCTCGAGGGCCGAGTCCGTCTCGGCTAAAGAAAAGTCTAGCATGACTAGGGAAGAACGAGAGGCAAAATATCGAGAAGCTAGAGAGCGCATTTTCAAGGGCTTCAAAGAGTCTTCAGATAATCCAGAAGATAGTGGTAGCGCAGCGGATGCGAAGGAAATGTCACGAACGAGTTCGAATAGTGGACAAGATAAGAATCACGGAGCTAGCTCAAAAGGAGGTAGTAAACAGAGAGCAGTCAATGATGACGGCTTTGAGGCGAGATCACAGTTTAATGTCTATTACCCACCCACCCAATATCCGGCGCCGCCGTTTGCGGGGACAGCGCCCTACGGTTCTTTCCCAATGCAGCCAATTAACGCTTGTGGCCAGGTCGGAGGGATGCCTTTTGTGGGTGGCCAACAGCAGTATCTCCCAGCCATGCCTCAGGCGGTGCCGCCAAATGCCATGCCACAATACCCAATGCCGCAACATCAATTTTACACTGGACCAGTTGGGGGGGGAAGAGGGCAAGGGTTCGACCAGATGAACCAGATAGCGTATACACCGCCAGTACAACCTCCACGAGGTGCACAAGGCTTGCAGCAACCCGGTATCCCACAACAGCAGATCCCGATGATAAATCCAAACGTCGCAAACAGCTATAACCCGAACAACCGGCAACAACCACTACAAAACGGTCAACCGTGGGCACACGCCCCTCAGCCTCCCTACCCAAACCAATTTCAGGCGCAAGGATTTACACAGCCTCAGACTCAACCCATGGACAGGCGGAACTACTCTTCTCCGGGGAACATACCATCCCAGACCCAATACCCGTATGGACAGTTGCCAAGTAAGCCGTTTGCTCCTGGTCCCTACCTGCGGCAGCAGCAGCAGCATCCAGTCCCGGGAAGCTACAACAGGCAGCCTTTCAATCCCCAGACGCAGTCATTTATCCCAGGAGGCGGCTTCCCTATGAGCCAGACGGGTTCAAACGGCGCCCAACCATACCCTTCACCCGTCCCTAGTCAATTTGGGAACAGTCCCAATATGGCACCTGGTTTCCCGCGTCAAGGCCCCGGCCCTGTTCCCACAAATTTCGCCCCTCAACCGCTGCCGACTGGCAATCTCAATGTGAATGCCATGCAGGCTCAATACGGTGGCGGCGTCATGAGCCCTCAAGTTCCACCTCCGGTTCAACAAACAAACCTCAATCATCTCCCTCGGCAGCCTCAAGGAAGCATCGCCAAATGGGGTTCTAACAACAGCCTCCCCAAGAAGCCCCCCCCGCCGAATCTCACATAGACCCTTGCCCGCCCCCCTTTCGCCGACCGGTGTTTTTCTATCGATTCCATCTCAGCCTCCTCTTCCTCCTCCCCACGGCATGCATTCGCATTGTAGCAAAAAAAAATTTTAAATGGTTCAACTTCCTTTTGGGACAAAGGGTAGAAATGGAATTCATTTTAGAAAGACAAAGACTTTTTTTAATAAAAGAAAAGGGGGGAGGGGCGGGGGTTAAGGGGAGTTCGCGGGGGGAGTGTCGCGCACAAACGACGAAAATCACTCAAATCGGGTTAGTTTGAAAATTAGCAGATCGTTCAATTTATAAATATTAAAAAACCATTCTATTAAGAGTATTTTGCGTGTTCGTCACGGGAGGTGTGCCTTGAGAAGTGATGCTGAGTCTTGCTGCAAGAGGTCTATACTATCGTTTGCTCTTGATACCGGTAGAGATTCTGAGATTAGGGAGGTTGCGCACGTAGGTGGTCGACGGCAGCCATATAGTAGATACCTCGAAACTCCATCGCAGCACGCAGCAAGTGCCCCTTGGGATACACCTGCAGCACCGTAGAGCGTTCGCAACGCTACGCGCATCGACAAGAGCACCCCCCCGACAATGCAGGTCCCGAGGTGCGGTTAGGACCTCCACCGCCGCGTCCAGGCATGTGCGATGCGTAGAGATGATTTTGGTGGTGGATATACATATATACACATGGATAAATACAAACGTGCCCTCAGAAGGGGGGAAAAAAAGGGAGAAGAGGGGAAGAAACCAGGCTACCTCCTCCCCCACAGGCCCCCAACCCCCTCCTCAAGCCTCTCCCTGACCCCCCTCCAGTCAACCGCCTGCACCCGCCTCACGGCGCCCACAACCTCCGCGTTCCAGCGCTCCTTCGCATCCTCCAGGACGTCTTTTCTCCGGCGGTCGCTCCGCGGCTCTGTAGAGCGTGGTCCGGGCGCGTAGTGGTGGGGGTCTTTCGGCCGGGCGAGGGCGTTTAGGGTAGCGGATTGTTGGCGGAGGATGAGGGATTGGTCGGCGCGGATGTGGGCGTGGGCTTGGAGGGGGAGGTGGATCAGGGCCGCGGTTATGGTTATGCCGCTTATCTGAGGAGGAAGAGGAGGTTAGTGGGTGAGTAGGGTTTGGGGGGGGCTGGTTGGGGGAGGGACGGACAAGGCCGGCTAGGAAGCCCATTTTTGGTGGTGTGGATTGTGGGTTGTTGTGATGGTGGTGGTGGCGTTGGTGTTTCGGGGAACTGGGTATTTGAAGCCAGCTCGAATGAACCGGCGAGGCCACTGAGCCTCCGCGGCTGGGTAATTAGCTCACGTGACGTCGACGACGTCTCATCCATATGCAATGCAATCTCCCAGCCATTATGTGTTCACTGTCGTATATATATATGACCCACTGGTCTCCCACTTGGAAGTCAGCAATCAGTCTTTTACATTTCCTGCCTGCTAGAATCAAGTCTATTCCACCTGCCATACATTTTAAGTCAGACCAATATGTAGTTGTCTTCAAACCATTAAATCAACTTATTAGCTTTTATATACCTAGTCTTATCTACACATAGACCAGGTAGCTAGTCATCATTGTCACTGTGAGGTATGATGTTACACTATTACCGAACCTCTCAAGAACTTTCAATGTTAGAGTGCTTTCATGTTGCCTTGATATTAAGGGTTTTTACATATACTTAGTTTTTATGTATTGCACACATATGTGATGGCCGCTTATATAAGCTGGGCCGTGAAGGTTGGGTACCGTAGGCGTTAAGGCTGAGCTAGCCCTAAAGAGCTAGTCATAACGAAGTAAGGAAGGCCAGCCGTGTAGTACAACAGGAGAGTAGGTCTAATGGTCCTTAATAGTATTACAGTAGCCACTGGGTAAGGGCCTGGTGGGCCACCAAACAAGCTGAGAAGGAGGGCTAGCCCTGAGGAAGGCCAGCGGAGCATAGGG